>JAGFPH010001050.1:185225-205697 GCA_018207615.1 Philaenus spumarius
CGGTCCTATATGTGCAGGTTTTATTTGTATTTTGAAAATATTTATGTTAATTGTGTCAAAAATGGAAAACAAACTTTTCTTATGGAGATTTGACATAGGGAAAAAATTTAAAGCTTATGACAACGAGCCTGACCGTTCTACTGTACCGATTTACATGCTGGTTGTACCAAAACAAAGGTTAGCGGTCCTATATGTGCAGGTTTTATTTGTATTTTGAAAATATTTATGTTGATTGGATCAAAAATGGAAAATAAACTTTTCTTATGGAGATTTAACATGGGGTAAAATTACAACTTTGCACTTCTTTGGAGAGTTCACTTGAGGTTTCCACTGAACCGTTTTACACGCGGTTTGTTTTAAATGAAAGATCAATCATTCTATATTTGCACAATTTACTTACATTTTGAAATAATTTCATTTAGAATGTAATAAAAGAACTTTTTAAAACGTATTTTATCATCACCTTAAGTTTCCCTATCCAGCTGATTATTAAAACACGTGATTTTGCATCTAAGACAATTTGTAGCAAAAGGAATCAGCTGGCTTAGAGAAAATCATTAGTGGCCAGTATCTTTCAACGAACAAATTCACAGGATCAAGTTGGACGTTAAACACATAGTGCCTAACAGCTGTAATACCAATAAATAGTCTAAGCAACATTATAAAAAACTAAAAAACAACAATTGAAAGGTGAAACTTATATCATTCAAAGATGTGCACAAAAACATAAAGCATGTGTGTATGTTGCCGTTAAGGCAGGTAAAATAAATAATTAAATATAATTTTAGGTTAGGCCTAGACTGAAAAAACAACTTCTTTAATGTATTTACATTCAATACCATAGCAACCAATTGATTAAAATAACAGAAAAACAGTTGTTCCGAAGTCCGGCTTTTAGTACAAAATAATATTTTAAGTTAGGCCTAGGCTCAACCAACACGTGTTTCAAAAAACACACAAACCAATAAAAACTTGCTTTAAGGAATTTAAAATTAAAAACAAATTATATTACATCCTAATTAAACATAAATAAGACATATTATAGTAGGCCTATTTATTGATAATATACGGTAATTGATAATAACTAAGGGTTTACTAAGGGTTTTGATTAAGTGTAGGCCTACACCTGAGCCTTACTGGTTCTTTTAACTTTTATTATAACTGTTGTTATAAAATATACGAAATAATTTGATTTAAACATTTAACATTGTTTATCATCTTAGTTTTGAGGTTATTAATAATCCTACACCTTTATTATAAACTAGGGGAGATCCTTGCGTGCTCCGCACGCCAACCCCCAATGGAACCTTCTAAAAACATATTTTATGTTTTAGTTATAATAAAGGTGTAGTATTAATAATAACCTCAAAACTAAGATGGTAAATAATGTTAAATGTTCAAACCAAATTATTTCTTATATTTTATAACAGCAGTTAATAATGTTAAAAAAAAAAACAGCAAGGCTCAGGTATACACTTTAAAACCCTAACCTAAAAGCTATAAATACAAAAATAGTTGCTTCAAATTTTGAAATCAGCTGTTAATGGAAATATTATTTGAAGCAAACAGTTATAATATCTGTTATTTTACTAAATTGGTTGCTATGGTAATAAATGTAAATACATGTTTGGTTTATCATTCTAGGCCTAACCTAAGATTTTTGTACGATTAAATTTACAAATATTGAAATAAAAAAGGTTTTTATCGAAATGAATTATAGCCTATGTTACTCAGGGATAGTGTAGCTTTTTATTAGTAAAACAATTTTTTCAATCGGTTCAGTCGTGCCAGAGATTACCCACTACATACAAACAAACAAACTTTACCTCTTTATAATATTAGTATAGATATAGATAAAACATAACATATCTTTTTAGAAGGTCCATCGGGGGTTGGCGTGCGGAGCACGGAGGGGTCTTTCCTAGTTAATATTAATTACATTCCTAAATATCCAAAGAATAAAATTTTTCCAGATCTATGTTTAAATTTAAATTTAGTTTTAAATGACTGACCTCAAAATATTAGTCTACTTTTGAAGTGTTCTACATAAAAAAAAAAAATATATGTGAATTCAAATGTCTGACCCGATTCGTTTGCTTAGTCCATGCAGGTACGTGGGTTATAACCATGCATGTTAAAAACTATGTTTGCACACTAATTTGTTTGCCTAGCTTATTAAATAAGCCAGTAGTTTTTAAGTAACGAGTTTTGTGGTACAGTAATGTGGGAGAAAATTATTTACGGCGTAATTTTTGCGATAGCAAGAAGTTCAGGCAGTGTGTATATAATATGTGGTCAAGGAAGCCTAAGAAGGATCAAAGAATTAGAGAAAAAACCTAAAATATAGTTTCAATATTTAAAACTCCCTAAGTCCTAACAATCAAAATATCATGTTTCAGTAATATACAGACATAGGTATACATTTATTTTAGGTAGATTGTAAATGTTAATAAAAATGTTAAACTTGGTGCATTTAATAGCACGTACGTATTTTGACTAAAACAATAATACAGATAATAGTATCAATGCCATTAAAGATAGTAAATACACCATTCTGTTGAGAATAGGAATGTGGGTAACCAAAGCAGTCTGCTTTAGAAACAACATTAGAGTCTGTGGTTCAGGAAGGACATCCTTTGATTAGTTTACGAAACTGCGTATTTTCATTGCGGTTTTCAATTTGCGGAATGACGTGAAAGGAGGTTTTGGAGGTGAGGGAAATTATTAGTTTGGAATTTCTATTAGTTTAAGTTTATTTAAAAAGCAAAATTAAAGCAAACGTTTCAACATTTCAACACTAATAATACAAGTTTTCATAAATGAATATTTTGGGATGTTGCATTTACAATTTTATTATAATAATAGTTTTATGTTTTTTATTACTATGTTTAAAAAAAATCATAGCTGGTAATATAATAAATCACATAGAATTCTGCCTAAATTGAATACCATCTATTAAAAATAAGTTTATAAAATCAACTATGGACTATTTTAATTTTATTTATAACATATGTCTGAGATAAAACTGTGCCAATCATATGAAACACTCAACGTGTGATGACTTTGTTAGTTTCTACAAGACACATGGTTACATGATAGGTGCAAATTAACATGCGTTCCTTTCTCAGGAATACTTGTTTATCCAACTGAGCAGCTGTTGACTTTATGTTACTAATAGATATGGACAATTATACCTTTATTGCTAGTTCATTGTACAACTCAATCTGTTATTTAAATGTCGTCCTTCATCATTATGTGTGTATTTAAAATCTAAACTGGAAGACTTCCTTTTATTGTATAAATTTAAACTGAAAACACTTTTTAATGCAATAAATGTTGAATGAAGGATTAGGATAACAATTTGCTTTGTTTTATTTGTTATTGTTTGCAAGCTAATGCTGTATTCAATAAAAATAACTTACTGTACTCTTCAGAAGTAGATGACGTTCATTTCAGTAGATTACGTTAGTAGGGTTAATGTTTCATTTTAAAATCCAGCCTTTCATACAATTTCTTTTGGTTACGCCTTTATTCCCAACCCCATAACTAGTGTTACACATAAATATAAGTTTAAGAAACATAATTATAATTTAAGTTATTTAATTACATACATATGTTTCGAGTCAAAATTAGATGACACAAAATTTTAACGGAAAAATTAAATCGAATAAGTATTAAAAATTTTTTTAATAAATAAATAATTGCTTAGTATTACAATCCATGAAACAGCAATAAAAATAAAAAATTATCTTTTGACAGCTATACATTTTTATTTTTAATAGTAGAAACAGCGTTTAATCAATGTACTAACAAAATAAATAATAAAATTAAAAGATTTTTCAATTTTGGAATGCTATAATTGGGCCAAGAAACATTAAAGAACAACTCTTTAAAGTAAGCCTATCGAAGTAAAGAAGGTCAGGAAGGGCGAATTGTGTTGTGTGTGTTTTTATGTTCCAAATATAAAATAAGTAAAGATTGGTGAAAACCGACAACAGTAGTTAATTTAAAAGATCTAAGTTGCACGTGGACAATATGCTTAAACAAGTATTATTTACACAAAATACGCTTTATTGTTTTTAAAATGGTCAACACAAAACCATAAGATCTTCGCATAAAACTACCGTAATAATGTTAAGTTTACGGATTGAAGGTAACAAGAAGTTATCTTCAAACGAAAATGAGTTTATGAAGGCAGTCAAGTTCACGATAAATTTTAATTAAATTGCACCACTTTACTTCAAACACGTAGATAGGTATTTAATATTACATAGTATGCTGTTTCTCATAGGTTCACTTTAAAGTTTTTTGTTTAAAATAAAGTATTTGTGAAATTTCAACAGCTTTTTAACATTCCATTATAAAAAATAGTGTACTTTGATTTAAATTGTATTGTTTGCAAATTGAAAATAATTCTCTTTAATAATTGTTTAAATAAGAGTTTCTGAAACTTTTCAGCGCTCCTAACGGCTAAACGGTAAGTTTATCAAAAAACACCAAGAATAAAAAAGTCTTAAAATTGCATGTAAAACTCAAATCCGTCATACAAAATTGGGGTTGCTATTAGAAATTAAAAAGTTTGCCACTATATTGGAAAATGGCGGTATATTTTCGAAATTTCAAATTCATATTTTGAATGGCCACTAAAAAGTAGGTGAAGTCTCCCATTTAAAATTTGCTGTAAATCTTGTACTTTTAGGGACCCCAATGGTGGCCCAGTTAAAATGGACACCCTACTGTTATATTGAAATATTTTAATAATGACGCAACAGCCTAGGAACTTAAAATCAACGGGTAACCGGGAGTCTTGATGCCTGCTACAAAACTCCCGTAATCTCGTAAGAGCGCCCTTTCACGAAAAATTTGTCAAAATCTTAAACTTTGGGAGCTCCTAACTGGTTAATTAATTACTAACCGAAATCTTTCTCTACTAAAGTTTGTACAGAAAGTATTACTACCAGTCTTGATTTTTTTCTCAGTAAGTAATATTTGCCGAAATCAGATTTAGGTTTAATAACTAATTAAAACCAAACATTGTTAATAAACGAGAATAAACATTTACCTATACGTCTATCAGGCCTATGTTGTTCTGAATGCAACTGTAAATACCTTCCTCTAATCTCAGTTTAATGTTCGTATTACATAATGTTACATTTTCCACAATTTTCTCGCTAAAGTATATGCCTATTTAAGTTTATTTAAACATTTATGCAAATAAATTATTTGCAACATTTTATATTGAGCATAGTTTTAATTCTAATAAAATGATTTTAAATTATGTGTCTATAATACTACATGTAAAGTTAAAATTGCATGGCCATTTCAATTTTACAAAACTAATTTGCTTTCCATATCGTTCCTTAAAATATAACTGACGTCGTGTAACGTTTCACATAAAAATTAAAAAATACTATGGTTGTTATACATGGTTTACTTATAGCATATATTTACGCTGGTATGTATGTTTCCTTTTATTCGTTTTATACGTTATTTGTGTATTACATAATTTTTTAGTATCAAACTAAACGGGAAAATTCTAAACCATTATAAGATCTTTTTTTTTTGTCTGTTTCTCACATTCCAATATCTCATAACAGATACAAATATCAACCTGGAAACGTGACAAAGTTAAACATATACCAATAATAGATATATATATATATATATATCAATATATTCACACAAATTTTAGAATCATCTAAAAATAATGCCCAGTATCATAAATGTTTTATAAGAGATAATGATTGAAAGGGAATCTAAACTTTAAATAAACGATAATTAATTACACACATTAATATTATATTATGTTATTTAACGTACACTAGAAAATTTATCTGAGTTTCTATTCCCGCTAATATTAATTAAAGTAACCCTACTAAAGCTAAACATTATATAAAATCTTTAGTTCTACAGGTTCTTATTAATTTAATACGGCTACATAAAATCTAGTAATTTTTTATGAAAATTTATGAAATAAATGTGTTTCTTTTTATTCGTGCTGTGTAATATTGCCTTTAAAGCCGTCTCTCCTATTTATTTACTTATCTTCTCACACAATTTATAACTTGTCCTCCATAGTTATGATTTTGGTTATGCTTATTAAAAAAGTCATTTTGTTGTTGTTAATAGACAGTTATTAAAACTTACTTTACAGTTAATGGTAATTATTAATTAATTACCCTTGGCACGTAAGTCAAACTCACTCTAAAATTATTTATTTTAATTAATTGAATCAAAACACATAATTAAAATTTTTTACAATAGGTTTAGTTCTAATACTTTTGATAAAGTTTTTCTGTAAAATATATTTGATTGAAACTTTCCGTGCTGAGCGTCGTTAGGGCAGCAAACAAATTCTATCGCCATGACTGAGCGTCATTGCCTATGTCCATTTATTTGTACATGAGTTATAAATGTACCCATCTACGAGTACTGGTCGCGTAAAATATGAGTAGTACAAATAAACTTATAGGCATTCCAAAAACTGGCATTTTATAGAAAATGTTCAACCATTAAGTAAATATTTTCACAATTATTTAAGTTAAGATATTAATTTAAATCAATTATGTTTATCATTTTTATACATAACATAAGATACCATATTAGTAAAAGCCAATTCAAAAATAACGAAATTATGTCTTAACAGTTCATTTTTATTTTGTTTTGCATTTATTTTTTCAGACGAAGAAAGCGGTCGCTGGAGACCAGATACGACCCACCTTTAGACCCTCAACTATCAATATCTTCAGACCCTGATGCACATTCAAGGACAACGGGTTTGAAAAAAAATATGTCTTTACCTTTGGAGAAGTCAACGAATTGTTTCCAATTCTTGAGAACGAAAGTAACGACGGGTTCGACTCAGATTTGGATTCAGGAGAATCTATTGTTGGCGAGACCGATGATGAGGATATAGAAATTATTGATGACGGTAATTATAGGAATTTGTTCTCTACTAATTTAATACTTTTAATTTACTGAAATTTTTAATAAATTTAATAATATGTTATTAATTTAGTTAATATAATTTCTTGCAATTAAAAATGCGTTTTCTAAAAATTCAAAATTAACGTCTTCTATTAGAAATATTTCTAATTATGTATTTGAAATACTTTCTACGTTTTATTATTATTCTTTACATTTCTACTTTTTTGGACTTAATATTTTCAGTGTTATTTTATCAATTACCACAATATTTAAGCATTTTTATAATTTTGTTTTCAGATGTTATGCAACAAAATCCGACAGATACTAAGAAGAAATGATTCATAAAACTTTTAGAAACCAATGGGGCGGTTGTCGAAATTCCTTGATGGTAGTTAAAATATATTTTCTGAACATTTGGTATTAACTTTTTATTTTGTTGCAATTCAAAATAACTTTTTTAATTTGATATTTTTTCTTGTAGTTATAAATATTTAGTTTTTGAATTAACGTTTCCATTAGATAATATATTTGAAATCCATTCTATCTATACTTTATATTTATTATATTTACAATTTCCAAAATTCGTATTTTATTTGTCCGAATATATTTCAATTTCGAATCAGATACTTATTTTCCATCATTTTTTATTTTTTTTTTCGATGATCGTTACACAAAGTGTCCCCAAACTCTCTGGTCGCCTTTTGTGGACTTTTTCCTGAGATCGAGATACAAATATTTCACCTCATAGACATAGCTCTACGGTGTTTAATTTTCCGTCTGTCTGTATGTGCTTTACAAAATAATTGTTATCTAGAGAACGGTTTGATCGATTGAGCTCAAAATTGATGAGAAGTTATATCTAACACTGCTCTACTTTAAGTAACCTAAACGACTATATCCAATTATAGGTTTTAGAATGGCGACTATTTAAAAGTTTAAAACCCTAATTGCCCCCAAAACTGTACAATTTAACGAAACATATCAAGACAACTGTAATAATTGGTTAGTTTAACTCTGCATAACATTTAATACCCCTTCATTATACAGTGGCACTTCAGTAAATTAATTTTTAGTTGATAAGTTTTTCATAAATAGATTTTTTGGATATATAGTTTTGTTACATCCTTAGAACACTTTTATTATTTCATTTCTTTCATTTGTTTTATTTCCAATAAAATTCCAATAAAAACTTATTTAGAAAAAGAAAAAAAATGATTATAATATAGTATGATAAAGTATCACGAACAATTTAACGTTGTGGCATTGCTATATTTATAGTTTACGAATTATTTTATATAAAAAACATTCAGGTTTTACCAGAACTTGTTTTTAAAAAATAAATCCAAAATATTCAATAATATGATTAATTTTCATTATTGACATTTTTTATTAATTAATAAAAGTGTTTTACATAAAAATATTATAATTTTTATTATTCAGAAAAAAAATATCTTAATAAAATATTTAAAAATTATTCACAAAAAAAGTCATGAAATTTTTAAATTTTTTATGTAGTAGCCTAATAATAGCGTTCAGTCATATTGTAGAACTCTTAAGCCGCAAGCCTGATCCGAGAGCGCCATCTCATTAGTCATTAGTAATAATAAATAAAATGGCGTAGCACGAGAATTGTAAATGCAAAAATTCTAAATTAGAAATTTTCTAAGTTCTAATTAGAATTTTGATCTAACGATAATCTGATTCTATGGTTTTAAACTTAAAGTTAATTTTGAACTTGTGCATTTACTGATTAAGATAAACTGATAAAGGAATCGATTAAACTGTATGCAGACATAGATAAACAAGGTGACTGTATCTGCAATAGATGAAATTATGAAGAAGAAAATTCATATCGTTTTAAATTTCAAGATTGTCAGTAAAAGGCAAACATGATGCCCACTCAAAATATTAAATCTGCTGTGTGTAAAAGAATGCCTTCATGCATGTGTAGTGTTTGTTACGTCACATTTATATTTAATGTCGACGTGCTAACACGTGTATTTACAATATTAACTATACACATAAAAACTACTGCAAAACTGAAGATGTTACGTCGAACTCAGTAAATTAATAATACCCAGGTATTCCGATTAAAAGCATTAGTTTTCCGTACAAAACAAAATTAAAGAAGTACACTAGGTTCCCTTGCCTCAAGAAGCAAAACGGAACAACTTAACTAAAATGTTGAGAATTGTGCCAAGTAGGAAATTGTATTACATCATGCGTGCGTGTTCAAGTTAAAGTGCTGCACTGAGAGAAGACAAGAATACTTACATAAATGTAAAGTGAGTCTCTCGGCGCTGTAGTTCTGATTTGACTGAATCTTCTTATTCAGCTAAATCTCATAAGTAAAGATACAATCTCTACTTTATAGCTGTCGTAAAACTTAACAATTGTGTCGTCGGATTGTCAATAAACTACATCCTAGATTTCAATTTGCGGCAACTCTTATTCCCTTGTGACACGAATGGCTAACTAGTTTTCTTATCAACCAAGGTGAGAAACAATTCAAATGTTTTTCTGTTAAAAAAAAATGAATTTCACGAGTATATGTTTTACTGTGCTTTCCATTGTCTTCGTTTTGTTATAAATTATATAAACATGAATCATCGATCATGATCAAAATTGCACTATAACAAAATGGCTGTTATAGTTTTAGTGTAGATCATTTGTATATAAAGTACTAAAATAGTAATGAATAAAATCTGATATTTTTCTGCCAAGATTTTCTTCGCCAAAAAAAGGGTACAAATTTTCACTTTGTTTGTGCCATTTTATAATAAATAACTATAGTGGTGCTTGTAATTTACAAAGTTAACTTACATTAGTTCATATTTAGTAGCAAGCAAAAGGGCAATTAGTAAAATTATACATGCCAAAGATTGAAAATGTTCAAGTTGACATCTATTGTCATAATTTTAGTAATTTCAATGTTGAATGAGTTAATGTGTTTTAATTGTTAACAAATAGATCAAATAAAATAAAAACAATGTCTGAAAGAAATCGTAATACTATATTCATTATTAAATTATAATTGAATCATGTATATAAAGTTATTTAAATTTAAATTTAGTCATATATTTTATAGTTAGTAAACTATCCTAATGTAAAAAAATGAAAGAAACGTATATTGCTTTCACAAATATATGAGTGGACCAATTGTATATAATTTATAATTCCATAACATTTTGAATAATCGCATTTTAATTTGTGCTTGACATATTGCTAAAATAATGTATTTTATTACCTATTTATGCGTAAATAACTGTTTTATAACTGTATAACTTTATACGTTTTTATACGAAAAGAAATAAATTAAATGGTTTTATGTTCGAACCAGTAATTACTATTTTACAGTGATTTACAGACTTCGGAGGAAATGTATTATTTTAATACTAGTTTACATAGAATTCAAATATTAAAATACTTTTTTAGATGTTTATTAAAGTTTTTTTAAGGTTATTACTTAGGTTGCTTCTACCTAATTAATTAGAACATTGTGAACAGTAACAAAAGGGAACACTTTAATAGCTTACAGCATTACTCTTCTTTACTACATCATGTAATCCAACAAAGTGCTTTTCCATGGGATTTTGGTTAATTACTCAAACTTACATTGTTTATCTACGTAAAAATACATGTGCGTATAACTTTTGCTATAATTGATAACAGATTAAGATCTCTATTTCAATATTTTGTTCAGTATTTTTTTTTTTATTTTTTGTCATAAAAAATATTATTACATAAGGATAACGACAATTTCACCTTTTTGTTAGTTAATCTATGTGTGAATTTATAAGTAGCGCAAAACCTGTATGAATTAAACAAAACCTGTGTGGAACCGTTATATATTCAACATCGCTTAAGGGGGGAAATAAGTCACATATACCTCCAATATTGAAAACAAAATAAACATAAATTAATTCTTTGAAATAATCGAAATCCACGAATGTTTAACCTACTCTCAAGGTTGTTTAGTGTCACTTCTCTATATGTTTGCTGTATATGAAAGGGTACATCAGGCTGCAAACGGCTAGACAATGGGAGTGCGAAAAAAAACTATTGATAAACACGTGAATCAATATAAATGACTGGGGCCAGAACGTTGTCTGCCTAGTGACTTAACGTGCCAAGGCAACTGTAATGTTGAAAGGATGATAAAATAAAATTCAATAATGAAATTATCAAAGTAACCTGGTCTGAACATTAAGTAACTGAGGAATCCTTAACAGTGAAAAAACTCATGAGCTGTCTATGAAAGGCTTATCTTCTAAATTTTGTTGGACCTGAAGCTGGAATTTTTGTTTCGTATTAACTATGTAAAATTATATATAAACTATGTAACACCGCAAACAGTCAAGCACGAAATAGGTGTTAATTTAACAGATATAATAATAGTTGCAGCCAATCAAAGTTCTTCCTGGTAGAATCTTATGAAGGAATTATTATATTTAGGTCAAATCTAGGTAGGGAGAACGTGAAGACAATGGTTGGTTTTCTTGACATTGCATTTGGAGAATACCTGAGAAAGGAACGCACCTAATTGATAGATTTATACAGAAGTAAACTTTACTGGGGTATTTTGCTTTCTGAAAAGATTTTGGGTGCTAAAGATTCGAGGACCTTTGACAGGCAAGAACGTTGAACCTTCAAAATCGGATGATGGTTTTAACTGGGCAGGTAGTTTGATGAAAAGATATAGGTAGCTTCCTTTATAATTTGTTGGGTAGAAAGAACCTTTTCGTTATAAATAAGTGGACGTAATCTGCAAGTGTAAAGAATAGAATAGAGATAGTATGAACAATTAATTCACCCTAGTCCCTAATCGTATCAAAAAGTACGGTGGTTTTTAAATCTTAATTACCCCAAAGGGACATTTTCAAGCATATGTAACATGCTTCAGTTAATTCATAAATAAATTACTATTAAATTTAATCAAGGATTTTAATCAGATGGTTTTTTGTGTTTTTTTCTTTTTAAGCCTGTTACATAATGTACGACTACGTTTTGTTTTATAGTCTTTAATAAAAATGTTATACGTGTTAATACAAACACTAACTTTTCACTAACGAGTCTAATCTGTACGTTGAACGTTTATTGTATAATTTATAAGGGCACACCAACAGCTTGTTTTTCGGTTGTAAATAAATATATAATATTAAGTATTTATGGTGAGTATATATAGCAGTTATAATTATCACCTGCCAGTTTATATTTTAACGTTAATGAAAGTGCAATAAATTGCATACAGTCTCTTTAGTATAGTAACGTGAAGGAGTTTAAATAAAATATTTAATTTTAAGTAAATTTAATAATGTTGCATAATATAGTCACACAAAAATGAAAATTTTATTCGTCTACCCTTTCTCAGAAATAAATTTTATTGGATAAAGGAGACATAAATAACTTTAGAAAATTATGTTAATAAAAGTAGTGATATAAATATGTTATATTCGTGAATATATATACATATATATATATAATTTAAATATATCAGTTTTATTCAAATGTATTACTATACAAATTGAATTTTGTATTCCTTTACGTTTTTATTTTTATATTTTATATGTTTTTTCTTATAAAATACGTTGTTATATAATTATAAAGTTTGTACTGACCACTGGCCTTTTACAACTTACGGCCATATTAAAGAAAACATGTTTCCAATTTAAGTTTTGGAATTGGCTAGATTACCATGTGTTCTACAAGGAACTCATATCCCCAGTGGGCATTCAAATTATTTTGATATTTATTGAAGCCATTGTGACACTCTTCTGCTTGACAACATACTTCTTTCAAGTACTATGATAATTCCACCTCTTCTACTGTATTTCTATTCTATTTGAATTTAATCAATTTAATAACTTGTTATTTTATACAGATTTATCTACAAGTATTTTTGTCAGAAAAGAGGAAACCTATAAACATAATTTCAATAAATCGTAATTCTTGGACTGAAATAAACTTCATTTAAAGGTTGTTTATAAGAGTGATTAAGAAGTAATGGTAAGATTTTAATATTTAGTACGTTTAACAAAAGTAAACAATTAATAACTTTATACAAGTTTAAAATTAACAAAATTAATTAAAACATAGTAAAACATTTGTTTTGCTTTTAATTTTAAAAAATAGTGTAAGACTTATGAACGGGCAACTTTATCATGCAAGGTTATGTAAGTTATGTAAGGTTTTGTAAAGTCACTTTGAAAGTTTTGAATAGTAAAATTTTTAAGTTTTGGGGGCTCCACCAGATCCTTCTTACGGATCAAATTTTAGCTTGGCATGTGACGTACTCCTAAGAACTGGGTAGAAATAAGTACAGAAACCTTTTCCCAAAATTATTAAATATATTCTGAAATTTCTGGAAATAATTCCTACAATGATTATTTTTCACAAAATAGTTGGATACAAGTAAATGTGATACAATTAATTTTTACTCAATTTATATTTTCGAAAGTAATAAAGTAAAAGTTTACATTCGTCTAAGGAGGGTGGTGATAGTAAGTTAATTTCCCGCTCTCCTAAATTTTAAACCTATGTGTCTTAATTTTAATGATTGAATCTTAAATTTCTTCTAATTACTAGTACATAATAAAATCTAATATTACAAAATGTATTACATTATTTATAGATTTGTTTGAATGATATTAAGTTGCTTTGGTGACTGATTTCGATTACTTATGAGGTGTTTTAAAACCCTCTCTTCAGTTAATCCTAATAACCAGTCCCAATACAATTATTTATTAATAAATGATTATTTATTTATTTTGATTTATTTTAATGTTACTTATGATAAAATCCACTGGATATGATTTCGTTTGTTATTTAATTATAACTCTCGAGATCTGTCTTTACAATGAAATGAAATATTAATGCTACTTACATAATTTTTGTTCCCACTCTCACACACTTTACACTTTTATTAGATTTTTATTAATTTTATGTTACACTTCACTACTGCACTTTATTCCTTGGTTTTGATGGTTCCTGGATCCATTTGATGTACAACTTTGTTTAATGATTATAAAAATACTTTATTACTTGGATGATTTATCTTTGGTTACTGATGATGAAGTTACTTTACTAAATAAGTTATGTAAAATAAAAATGATGCATCTCGAAAGGTTTGGTCTAGGTGTTGATTGATTGAATTTTAGTTGACGACAGACCTCGTGTCTTCTCTAAAATTTCCCCACCACACAGTTTCACGATTTGGATTTTCCTTTGATTGGTCTATTTGAATTTTATATTGTTCTGATTGGCTTTTTAGTTTTACAGATTTGGCAGTATTTATCGCGTGTCTGCACTCGTTGATTCACACAGAATAAAGCAAAGCAGTAATTTAAGCTGGTACATCTTTTGTAACTTCCTGTTGAATACAATGCTAGTCTGGCCTGTTTCTGTAGATTCATTTACTATGGATTTATTTAAAATTTATTTTATAATATATTATTATAATTATTTTGTTGATGCTGATGTTAAAGACATTGGGTATTGGTGTTCCAAGTATTGGTGTTTACTTACCAATACTTACAATAGTAAAGTTTATACAATATAATGCATACTAAAAGAGATTATTACTGAATTTAGAAACATCATTGTAAATGAGGCATTATTGTATGTTAATAGTTATTTTACTAAAACACTTCTTAAAAACTACATAATATGTATATTTGTTTCAAAAATTAAAATTTTTTTAAATTGTTATGAATAACAGCAAAATATAATGTTATACTTCATTAAATTATATCTTGACAAAGGAACGGAATCTCCAAAGTTCCTTAGTTTTAAACGTAGGTGCTTACTAAGTATTTGTTAGAACCGTTCATTATCTCAATGCTTACTAAAGGGGGACCTAGCCAAAGGTTAATCAAGTAATCTAAATGCAAAGAAGGGCACTCAGCGACATATGACTCCACTCTTTAGATGTACTAAAATATTTGGTACTGGAGACCGTTCCGGTAAATATAAGTATTAGTAAAATAGAACAAGAGTGTAACATGATTTTCAAAAATGTACAAATACTATAGTAGTTTGTTATTGGTGTTTGATGATACAAATAAAATTTATTAATGTATTTTACCAATAAAGTGTTCACTAAAATATTCACACTTGCATTCTACCTATTTTTAAGATAATGTTTTGAGTGCATTAGTGATAATATTAAGAGTTTAAAACATTATTAATACAAAAATAATAATAAACCAACAATTGCTATTTTCATATATTTAATTTTAAAAGGAGAAAAGTTTTACACGATAATGTGATATAATTGTGTACATTTCTTTGCCACTACTAGAAAACTGAGAAGGTTATTTTGATATAATATTCTCAGACACATATCATGAGATAAATTCGTGTTCAAAACGTTTTTGGTGTTTTTTTTTTTTTAGCAGACGAATACGCAAATTTTCTGTGTATCATTCATTTGTACAAAATGGATTTGTAGAAGGATTTTTATCCTCTTATCGGGGGCAGGATCTAACAGATAGTAATGCATTCTGTATAAAAGTGCATTAAAATAAATAAACAAATTTAAAATTATGTTTTGGATAACAAATGGTTAGACAAAACCTTAAAACGTAACTTAAGTTTCAGTGGCGGAGTGTAACTGCTCTACTCAACATTAAAAACAACAATACTGTCAGGATTTGGTTTAAATTCACTTAAACAATTAAAATAACATATTTTAGCCAATATAAATACTTATTTATTAAAGAAATATAATATATAATCATGTAAAAATTAGTGTTATTACTAAACAAAATTAAATGACGTTTGGAATATGATAACTTGTAGACATTTATATTTGTAAGTAAAAATATAAGAAAATTTTAATAAAATAAAATAAAATGTTAATGCAATAATATTTCCGTTTTTCTGGAGTACAACCTTTGAAATATAGGTCCTAAAGTCATACTTTAAGTTTTAATGTGAGTAATAGAAGAATAAAGTTAGCCCCTTAACAATAAATATTATACCGGTACCCATAAATAAACTCGTGTTCGTTTACTGATTTCAAAAGTTCAACTTCAAATCTAGTTTTAAACAACCACTAGTTCTTGCTTCACTGCTAATGAGATCAGTTCAGGTGGGACAAAGTAATGAGTCCCCTGGGTAAAATTGCTACCAGTTTTACATATTATTTCATCAGACTTTTCAACATTATTTCCATCTCAACGTAGCTGAAATATAAAGATGTAATACATTAGATCACCTGTAGAGTGAAATTTGTTAGTCATAAATACATATGTTACAAATACTTTTTGTCTAATAAAACATAAATTAATACAGGAAATTGAAGCTAAAATAGGAAAGACAAGTTTAAACAAAAATATAGATCCCTTATAAATTACTGTGTCCTAGGACAAACTAAAGGCTGTGCAAAACCTGGGTTTTCTTTCACTCTTAGAATTATCTACTTCTGCCTATTCAAAATTACTTTTGTCTGCAGTTAGAAATGGCTGGTAAAATATAAACACAAAGTATACTGCCCTGCTAAGCACAGAAATGGTAACTGCATTTCACCCAAATTTTGGAAAAACAACAATTGTTAGCCGTAACTACATATTGCTATTCATGTCTGGTGGAATCTGAGTAGATACGGCCCTAAACACCTAGTAAAATGCACTTTCCCTCAAATAAGTCTTGTTAAACTTATGGAATGCAGGCTTTATTATTATAATATATGCTCTTGATTTTTAACAACAACTTTAAATCTTAAATTTAGTTCCAAACTTGGTTCTAAATTAAAACTACTTCAGAATCAAATGAAGAGTTACAGGAGTAGTAATAATACCAAAACTGACAAAATGACTAAACCTTTTATTTTATAAAAAAATTTATAGTAAAAAACGTACCAATTGATATTAACTTTACAATAAAAAAGTGTATTTAATAACAAGAACAGTGATAATTAAAATCTCAGCAAAACCTAGCAGCCTGACACAAGTGTTATTATTACAATTAGAAGGCACTAACAAGTACTATTTAACTAATAACCAGCAAAATATTCTGGTTTAAATCATAAACAGCCATTTCTAAACAATATCATATTAGGCTACAAACACTTTAACAAAATGCAATCACACATTTTAGGTGCAAGTAAGCCCTACTGATTACAAAACAGTGAATAATAGTTTAGAAACAAATTTTAGTGAAAAAAAGAACAACTTAGCTTAACTTACAACAACAATAATTGTAACACAACTTTTATTCTTCATCAGTTCTTTTGTAGGTTGGTACAACTGTGTTTCTATCACAGAAAAAGTTAACTTTGTAAATGTGTATTTTTTTATTTATTAAAAAAAAATAGCCTGTATATTTACAGCAAATATTCTTTATTATAAAAAACTTATAGGCTCTATTTTGTTTTTAACAAAAAACCCCAACAAGTAAATGGAGAGCCCAATGTTGTCTCCTAGCTATTCTTGTCCTCTTTAGTCTTCATCATCTAAACCTCATCATTATCTGTTGTAGTTAGGAGAGAATTCCACAAGCTTTTTCAAAATGCCGTCCTTTCGCTCGATGGAAATTCTTCGACAGCTCTCGACTGTACTAGGGAAAGGAACTCCCTTGACTTTTGCTTTTTTGTTTATAAAATCAAGCACCTTCCATTCTGTAGCTTCCTTCATGTCCACTTTGTATTCAAGGGTATTCTTCCCAAGATTGGCTTTTACTCAAACTAGATGTTTTATGTAAGGCCTAGGATCTCCTTTCTTTCTGGTGTAAGAGAAGTCCTTCCAGTCGTAGAAATCTTCAAGCTTCATTTCAAGGACATTTATTTTCGTTGTACTTTTCTCAGTTTTGAAATCCTCAGTTTGTCTGTTTGCAGTTTTGAAATCGTTGAAGTTGTAAACGTTTTTCATTGTGTGCAATGACTTTTCAACCCTGTGGTGAAAGGAGTCGGCCGACATATATGTAGGTCCTGGCTCAAAGTATTTTATCTCAATAGACTGGGCAGAAACTCTTGTGATGTTTGCACAATAAACCAAGAACGTAAAAAATGCCCAATTGTTGTTCAGGCTGGTGCAGTTATCCATCCAAAGTGTTACATTTTGCCTCTGCTGGGAAAAACTTGTAGACTGTATAGTCTGATAATTTCTTATTTTTTTCTGCCCCTTATTGCCGCATGCCATAAACAAGCCATTATTTTTGCCTCTATTTTTTTACCAACAGGTACGTAACTCTTGTTGTACACAGAAAGTCTTTGTGTGAATACTACCGATTTAAACATATCGCAACGTAACAACATAATAGATATTTATTTTTTGTTTGTTTGCCTTACTGGACTGGGTATAAATATTTCATAAATACCTTTAAGTCATTATTTCAAGTCACTTTAAAAAAATGCCTGATCGAAAGACGAAACGTTCGTTGTTTTATTAAATACAGAGTCATTAAACAGGACTGTGAGCAGCACTAAAAGTGATACACAGGTATTTATGAAATAAACGGTACCAGGAACTGGCACATACTTTCTCACAAATACATTTAAATTACTAAACAGATTCACTGTGACTTGTAGGGTGGGGTAGGAGAGTTTTTTTATTAAAGTTGGAGATTAACTAATAAATATTATTATTATTATTATTATTATCTAGAGAGAAAACTATTCGATCGATTTCGAAAAAATTTGCACCAAACACGTCAATTAGGTCTTCATAGATGCACGTAAAATGGTTTTGAAATTTTTTTTAAACAACCCGCTTTATGGCTAAAAAAACCCCCAAAAACAGTTATTATTATTATTATTATTAGCTAAACGAGAATTTTTAGAAAGATGCGGGTTTTTGTATATGGTAGGGCACATTAAAGGCTACAAATAAGCCAAATTTTATCAAAATCGTTAGAGCCGTTTTTTTTATAAAAAAATAATAACTGATTTTTTGGGGGTTTTTTGGCCAAAAAGGGGGTTGTTTTTCAAAATTGTTCAAAACCCTTTTTCGTGCATCTATACAGGCGTACTGGACATGTCTGGTGCAAATTTGGTTGAAATCGATCGAATAGTTTTCTCTCTAGCTTTGTCTACATACAGACATACAGACATACAGACATACAGACATACATAGACATACATACAGACATACATACAGACATACATACAGACATACATACAGACATACAGACAGACATTTTGTAAAAACCACTTTTTTGGACTCAGTGGGTCCCAAAACGGATATTTCCACAAAAATCTCAACATCGATTTTTTTTGCGATCACTATACTTTCTCTATACTATAGTATAGTGAGAAAGTAAAAAACATAATACAGACGAGGTCATAGAAAATGCATCACTTAAAAATAATCAAGGATCTCCTTAAACCAATGTTGTTCTTACCATTTGATAATTTTAAAATGTTTTTCAAAAGAAATGAGTCTGTTATGAGCCGTGAAAAATGTTTAAAAAGAAATAAAAAATGTATAATATTCATAAAATAATAAATACAAGTTTTATTGTTAACGAGGAATTTAAGAAACAAATAGGATTTTACTCACTCATATCAATTTATTTGGAAACATTTTATAAAAACATTAAAAATATATTTATTGCAATAATAATATAAACTAGTATTTTGTCGAACCGCCATTAGCCGTGATAACTGAAGCGAACCTGTTTGGCATTGAGTCGGTCAAATTTGTTATGATTTCGTCACTAATCTCCTCATTCCACACTTTTTCGATTGCTTGTTTCAGCTAATCTTTATTCTTAGGATTTGTTTACACATTTAGGATCAAAAAGATAACAATCATACTGCCCTGCTAAGAGCAAAGTTATCTGCATGAAACAGAAAGCTGAGAAATCAACGTTTGAAGTTTAAAGTGCTGTGTTTTGCACGTTTACTAAAGGTTGCTTATCAAACGTTTTTGTTATTATTATTTGAAATTAATTGAAGTTAACTTACATGCATACAAAAGTTAAAATGATGTTGTTTGGAAATAAATATAGCAGATACAACTAAATGATGGGGAAAAAAATAAAACCCTGTGTTAAGGGGAAAAGGGTTTTGATGATAATTTCTAAGACATAGGTGATGCAATTTCTATGACCACGGCTGTAACGTTTTGAAGATCTGCCGAATATACAATTTCACGATTTTCCCAGACTTTTTCTGCGTCTAGTTTATAAGCTTCTCTTGCAGATGTTGCCTTCTCAATGTCAGATTGATAGAACTGGCATTCCTCACAGTCTTGCTAGGGTTGTCTTTTTAATGAACATGAAAACAAAAATGTTCACAATGTTCACATTCTTAATTACCCAGTTTTACAAAAGCAATATTAATTTTAGAAACTTCCGAGCGGTTGAGCTCGTAGGAACGCACAACTCCAGAATGTTTACTTTGAAATTCTCATGCATTGGGAGGATAGTTAGATCACTGGGCAAGTATTTGCAGTTAGGTGCATGCTCTCGTCTATCGACTAATGATCAGTTTTATTGTGGGCTCTAAGCCCCATTCGTTTGTCACATGCTGGTGAAACTAATTGTTTTTACCTGTTTGATACAAACATTTTGAATAATTTTGTCATTAGTCTTTGAAAACCCAAT
>JAGFPH010001050.1:214820-267117 GCA_018207615.1 Philaenus spumarius
TTCTTATTTAATTTAGCAAACGTCTTATTCAGATTAAACTCTGTACCGAGGATAAAGTAAGCAGTATAACGCCGTAGTGAAATTAAATAATCTGAGTCGCTTTGCTGGTAACAAAGTACTTCACTTGACGGTAACTGTGTCTTTTCTCCCACATTAAAGTTTCATTAAGGGAGTGAAGTTTAGTTTAATAGAATGCATTCAGTTTTAGAATTGAAGTAGATTTACTTGTATTATTTACCCTAATGCTATTGCAAATGCTACAAGTATCTGCATCCGTGAGTTGAGAGTTCTTGTCATACATAAATTTGAAGGCAACATGTCATACATGATTAATAATAATAATAGTTTTATTGCCGTTAAACATAATACATGCAGTAGGCAACAGCCATATTGGATTAGAGAGCAATACATCATTTCACACTACAAGTACTTAATTATGTATCAATCAAATCACAATCCATGAATTCTTCCACCGAATAGAACACCTTTAGCTTAAGCCATTTTTAAATTATATTTTTGAATTATTTCTATTGCAAAGTGCTTATATGCAGAGACAGTTTATTAAATAGCATATCTATACATAATTAATTTGCTAGGGGTTATTTTGTGAGTAGAACTCCTCCTAGAGTTTTTAACCGATTTTGATGTTTTTGGTGTCATTTTACAGAGCTCACTCTGAAGTTGTGCTTCCCTTAAAATGAGCTCAATGTATGTTAAGGGCTTCGCCCCAGTGGCCCTCAAAGTTGCCATGTTAATCTTATGGAAGGTCAATCTTAAGGAAGAAGAAGAAAGATTTCTTTTGATTTTATCAGATGCACAAAAACAGCTGTTCGTATGAAAAGCTTAAAACAGCTGATTTTGATCAACAGCTGATTTTGATTAACAACTGATTTGGATCAAAAACTGAATATAATTTTAGGTTAGGTAAATCAAGCAATAGCGAAGCATTGCCTGGTCCACTAGTACTAATGGTAATAATAACTCTTATGCGTTTCAGATAGTCTTATACTAGGAGCTATAATATCACATATATTGCTAATATTGTAACCATGTCTATCAAACTCGTTATCAAATTTTAATATATTTTGTTGGACATGAATTAAGTTACAATATATAAATGTATATACAGGTAAAAAAAGGTCATAATCCCAAGTTTACAAGTCTATCAATCAGTGTGCTCTTTTCTATTCCGAGGAAGAATATTCATTAGGCCTGCAAAATGTTTTGTTAAGAGCAGAAAATCTTTTTAAGGGTTTTAAATATTACATAACTAAACAAAGTAATAAAAAATATGCTATTTAATAATTACAGATTCCTAACTGTTCTGGCCAACAGTAATTTTTATTCGAGACTCAAAATATATAATATTTTTAGTTTTGAGGTTATGTTTAATGCTAAATCTAGAAGGAAGAATACAATATGAGTGTAGGATTGATGAGGACTAGATTTCAAACTCCGCTGGTATCACCTGTAATAACACGTAATAACGATAGCCTTATTAAAGATTAAATGTAACACAATTAACACTTTGCTTTAGCTATTTCAGAATATTTATGCAATACACAAAGATATATTGTGTTATTAATACAAAGAATGTATAATAGTTGTAAGTATTTTCTATACTGTAAAACAATCTATTTTAAATGTATTAGAATGCTATCATGTCTTGGTAAGATTTTGATTGAATTTTAATTTTAAGAAACATATCATTATTTGTGTAGAGCGGCTTTATTTTAGATGTTTTTACTGAAGCAGGGTAAACCACGAAAACCAATAGAATACACTTTACTATAGAACATCACTTAAATGTTATACAAACAGCATTGATTTATTTTACAAAACCTCCTCGTTGCACGAGTGTTTGCTTACTGGGAGATTGGTGAAGTGGCGAGGAAAGTGTGTTTATTTAATAACGCGAACAAATGGTACTTACATCGTGTTTTAACGTTGCACTTAAAAATTCAAGTTTTTCTTTATGCGTTATAATTAAGTATAGTTAGTAAAATTTAGTTTGTCTAATGTTAAAGGTAAAAATAAAATAATCTGTACTTATAACTTAATTTAGTAAAATAATATAATATCAATAGCTTCATTAGTCCAACTAGTGGATTTATAAATTCTTATCACCTAATTACACAATTATTTATATCTAGACAAAATAGCATAGGCAATTTTGTTATAAAATGCTATAGTTAAAAATATTTTATACCATTATATCTTAAAGACATCGAGTTAAACCTGCGCCTTTATAAAAACATTATATTATATATATAATACTAGTTTGTAGCCAAACATCTATCAAAATGTGCTTTGTTCTTTATAAGAATAGTACACAATAAAATGTAAATTGTTTACAAGTCACACAGCTGGAGATTCCCATTCTCTAGGCAAGTAACTTATTAAAGAACTTGCTAAGGCATACCTTAGCTTTACCTATTAAACTAAAAAAAATTAATTTTGTTTATATCCATCCTATAGCCCGTTAAATAGAGGTAAATACCACTGATTTAAATAAAAACCCTAACCACAAAACAATTAGCAAAAACTATAACTAAACAACTACATTGTAAGTTAAGTTTAATACCTTACCCTTATGTACATTTCGATGACATGGTGATGACCATCTTTAGAGGGTTTTAACACTAGATGATGACCATGTCATCGAAATGTACATAAGGGTAAGGTATTAAACTTAACTTACAATTTATAGTTGTTTAGTTATAGTTTTTGCTCCTTGTTTTGTGGTTCGGGTTTTTATTTAAATCAGTGTGATTTTGTCGCCACAGTGCTCTTTTATTTGTTTAATAGAGGTAAATATTAAACAATATCAGTTGTGTTAAAAAAAAACATATAAAAGGTAAAACTTAGTTTCTCTATCATTTTTACACTAGAATTATAGCTACTTAAATGGAAAAAAAATAATCCATAAGGGTCTCTGCTTATGAATAAATTTGATAATATGTAATAAGAAATTAAAAATAATCACTCACCTCAAAACAATTTTAATTAATTCACAAAAATAAACAAATTACACATTTGCTCAAATCATTGCATCAGCAAATCAAATGGAAAAGATATGTACAGATTTTTATATAATAAATAAACTACTAAACACCACTGGCCGAAAACAGCATATGAGTATACTTTAATGCCTAACCGAAACCTTTCTTCATAAGATTGCAAAGATAGAAACTCCATCATTCCTATTCCATTTGATTGTAGGACATCCGTCTAAAATTGTAATGTAATTGTAATTTTAAAATATGACAACTTCTGACTTTTTTATTTTTGCTAACGTTTCTCGCACATAGTGGGTGAGTTTTTCTAAAATATTTTCAAAACTATAAAAAACAAAGTTAAAATTTGTATTTATTTGGTTTGATAAAACTATTTAAAAAAACCAAAAACAACAATATGATAAAATATTTTTGTATTTTACCAATCTATAGTCCCCAAAACTTATATTTATCATATGCTTGAATTCAGATTATTGTAACACTTGCAGGATAGTATGCTTTATTTACTTTGGTCCTTTTATCCTTTCTGAGGAAAATAGAGTGTGATACACATTCTTTAAATGGTCAGTTTTTAAATGTAAGTAACAAAACCCTAAACATAAGCTTATATTGATATTGCACAAAATATAGCATTTTTAAATAATTATCTAGGTATTATTGTTAATTCTACATCCACTAAACACGTCAACATCCCATATTGTTTTTTATCTTAACCGTTATTGCTAAATTAATTGGTTTTCATTTAAAACATTTCGTATTTGTAAATCATTTAACAATTTCAAATTAATCTTTTAATTTTTAAAATATTATATAATAACACACTATAGTTATGTGTCAAAGCATGTTTTTGGAAATAAAACTTAATTTAATAACTGATATACATAGTGTTTGTAATTTAAATTAAATACAATATCACCGGTGTTTTAAAAATAAGTGGCACAATAATTTATTGTAAAGCACCCTTCCAATGTATCTCTACAGTCAGATTTTATGTACTTAGAACTAAAGATTTTAATACATAACAGTGTCTTTAAGGTTCTTTCAGTTTTATAAAATTTCCTGAAAACTTTTTTTTCATTATTCTCTCGATCTTAATACACTAATGCTAAAACAACTAATAAAAAACAACACGAGACTTAAGACAGGGATAAAACTAGTGCCGTTTCTTATGAATCACTACTTCTTGTTGTATGAAATTAATACATTACATGCTAATTTAAATTTAATTAAAAGTGTGCAATAAACTATACAAATATATGATTGAGTTATATAATATATTTCTTATTTTATAATTTAACAAACACTAATTATTACTGATTAGTAATAATAGCATACTTTTAAAATCCTTAAATGTACAAGAATTCAATACAAGCTAGAATAAGACTGGTATCAAATTAAAATTTGGACTTTTATTCAGTATGCAATATTTTCTGCTACAAAATAATATAAATGTTTCCGCTCTAAATCAAGCCAATTTATTAAATTAAATTGGAATCCAATAACACAGTTCAATTTCCTTCAAACGAAGTCAAATTCTCAATCTTCATAAACAATCATTTCTGTAAAATAAGATTGGTATTATTTTTAGATTTCTGGAAATACTCTATACATGGCTTTAGTCAACAAAGTCGTATAGAATAAATATGGCATTTTGTAAATATATAAGTACAATAATTAGTTTAAAACAAAACAAATAGAATAAATACAAATAATAAAACATAGTTTTTAACGTTATAACTTGTTTAGTTACCTATTTCGAACTTATTGCTGTTCATACAGTCATATCGTTGTAGCATGCTGGACCAAAAGTAATGCACCAACCCGAAAGGACGATTTCATATAAACATAATGTCTGAACCTATTTACTACAATAAATTTAAATTAAAGTATCTACTATATTTACAAACAATGAATTTGAAAAATAAAATATAATGAAGTAAAATAAAATATATATAATAATTTTTTAAATTTAATTTAAACAGAACATATTTTTACATTAATCAAAAATATACATAAGCAGTTTAATTAATTATAGGTTTTAATTTTAAAATGTTGTAATTGTATAATTTTTCAACGACGCTTCATTTGAATAATTCCAGTCACTGGATTTAAAAAATAACATTTATCTTATTTGTTATTAAAGTAAAAGTTTTTATCATATAAGCAAAATTGACCTTTTCTCAAAATAAAACTTATGTGAATGTTATCGAAATAAAACCTTCACTCAAAAAAAATATCGAATCTCTCCTAAAACGCTAAATGCAGAAATTTGGCAACGTTGTCTCATAGGTATTGGCGTTTGTCAAGCTTACTAAATGTATGCTCACAAAACTTCAAATTTGAATTTGAATTTGAAATACGTCAGCCCTGTTATAGTGTTGCAGAATTTTAATTATTTCTGTGCAAATAATTATGTATAATACATAGTAAAGCAAATTTTAAACCAAAATATAAATGTATACAGGCTTGTTGTAAATGGTAAGATGAAAATTTTTATAAATTATTAGTTCCGTACAAAAGTAAACGAATCAAATAAAGTTTTTAAATGTGTACGGCAATAACAAATTTTAGAATAGTTCTTGATATTATAAAAGTGAACTTAAAATAACACAAAAGTAACAGAATCATTGATACAATCGTAGTCACCGGAGAAGTAAAGCTAATTCACGTATTTAATCACTATTCAGTATTTCAATGCCTTACACATTTTTACTAACCGAATGACGGTAAAGATATGGCGTTAACCTAAATATACTTCGTTGTAAAGTAAAAAACATTTTGTTTTCCTTGCCCGTAATGTGTATTTAATTTTGGAACAAGTTTATTTTTTTGATTTTATTTAAATTCTATTTTTTATTATTATTATTATTTGAATCGCCATAACCTAACTTTTTAAAATATATATTTTATTGGAATATCGTCAGTATTCTTCAAACTGAAATAACAAAATTTGTAATTTCTGCAGGTTAAATCTGGATAAAGTTATGTACTTCAATTACAGAGACAGACTATTTTTAAAATACCTCAGATCCTTACACTAAAGTAGCTCATGAAGCTGTGTAGTAATTCAAAACATTTGCCCATTACATACAAATTACATTACTTTTACTTTTGTAAGACTTTAACAGCGCATTATAGAAGGAATCATAATATAATGCAACTATTAAAATTATACAAATGTCCATCAATTTCTAAGAAGAATTAAAACTGCCTATTTCTAAAATACAATTTTAAACCAATCAAAAATTAAGTTACACAATAAACAAAACACGTAATCAATGTAACATATAAATAAAACAATGTAACGTTTAAGAAGAATAGGTAAGCATGTAGTAAAGTTAGACATAATTTAAAATAAAAATAAAAACTATAATATACAGCACAACGACATATAGTCGAGAGGTAAATTTAAATTGAATTAAAATTAAATATTTTTATTGTTATTATTATGTCATCTTATGGTTATAGATTTAATAGCACATATACACACAATGCATACAACGTTTACAATCAATAATAAGAAAAGCTTATTTATACCATTTATATCATAACTGTTTGGACTATAAATCAATATTTAAAAACTAGACCATATGTTTAGAATGTTAAAGCAAAATGTGCATTTAAAAATGTTTAATTAATTAATACTGTACACTCTCTCTGATTATTTAAAATATATAACAAATGTCATAGATATTTATCACTTATTTAAAAACGTAGGCATTTGGTTAAAAAGAAACAGTACTAATTGAACTGTACAACAATTTTATATACCAGCTTTAAAAAAGAAACAAAATAAAATCACCAAAACTTTACTTATTAACTATTGGTTTAAAAATCTGGTTAGTTCATAACCTGGTTAGTTTGAAAAGGCAATATGTACTTACAAATACAATTACAGTTAACAATGACATTTTGGAAAAGACAAATCTAATTAAAATTTTTTAATTTTCAACTTAATAAAGGACGAGGGTAAACAGAGAGTATGGAAGCACGAAAACGAAAAATAAGTAACTTTAATAAGAGTTTCTACTATGGAATTTATTGAAGACTGTATGTCTTAATATTAATTTTATCTGGAAACGGTTTAACTATTTGTACTATGTAATTGCTGGAAATAAACATGTGCATTTAATAATGATCAAATTCATAATTCAACAATGGAACAGATTTTAAAACGTATTACATTTAATAAGTGTAACATTTAAAAACAGATATGTTTGATAAATCCAAGATTGTAAACGAACAAACACTTATTTTAGCTAACGAGAATATTACTGTCAGTAATATTTGTTAATAATACATAAGGTACAATTATTCCTAATGTATTCACATCTGTAACAGTTAAAATGACACTAAAGCTAACAAACAAATTATTATCATCTTCTTAAAAAAATATAAATTTGGGGATGTAAAAAAACTGGACATTAAAAAAGGTTTCCAAATTAATACAGATGGGAGGTGTTTTCCGTTCACTTCCTCATATGTGTTTTTTCTTAATATTTTCTGTGCCCAATAAGCCTTAAATTGTATATACAGTATGGCAAAAAACAAACAATTGTGAACTTTTATTTAAAACTAAATATTACACAAAAAATATTATAAGTTTTTACAAATTAAACTAAAATGTTTGTAAAATGCAATGTATTTTTTCTTGGAATACAATATGTTCCATCAATATGCAATTACACGACTAGTGAGGTACTTCTAACGTCTGCGAAAGTTCTAAATCGTGTCTCTAAAAACTGAATCAAGACGTTAATTAAATTAAATTTAGATGGGAAACGAGATAACGAACAAATGCTGTGCACTGAATTTGAGTTGAAGATGAGCTTCGATTTTTTTCTTTAACTTTTTGTGTTTCGTAAACAAAAAAAAAGGTAACATTCTTTTGTCCAGCGGATGTGCAAGATATGTGACAATTTGTTGTAGTTCTGTGTGGTGAGAGCCTTGGGCTAAGTGCCTGAATGAGTTTGTAAGTTTAAGAACGAACTCACCTAGTGTGGGGATTGTTTTCCATTGGAAATGGTTCGTTGATATGTACCATTCGGAGTTTTCTTTCGTACCATTATCCAAGCAACTGTCAGAAGGAAAAATAATACTGGGGTTGCCTACCTAAGTTCTGTGCAGCTGTATGACTTTTACATGGACAGTCTTATTCAAAGATGAATTGGGCAACTGGCTTTTACGACTGGAATGTCCCTAAAAATATCGCTTAAGACGGCCACAATCATCTCACGCAGTTCACCAATGGTTACTGGTATGCACAACACGTTCACATCACTATTTGGATATAAAATATCTGCTCCATAAGTGTTTCAGAATCTGGTGTTAATCAGATGTGGTTTTTATCCATGTTTACCTCCTAATAAGACTAAGATTTTGTTTAAATATTAACAACTAGATTTAATCGATTATTAGTTGATGAGCCTTACCAATTATAAAATATTTTTATCATATATATGTATTTTTATTTAGACCATGTAGACTTTATTCACCATTAAACATTTATAACATTAATCGAAACTGTTAATCGAAAACTGCAATTGTTGATCTTGTAAAATCATACTTGTTCACCTAATATCTTTATACCCACCAGTAGGTTTATTAAGAAAATGTTACAAAAGAGAAAACATTTTCTGCTGCAAGACTAATGATCCAGTCAAGGTGGCAGAAAGCTTTCATTTGTTTTACCGTGAAACATGTTCCGTGATTAATAGTGCAAGACTCTAAATTGAATGCCCATCTGTTAATGAAAATGAATAAAACACCAAAGAATAGAACTATTATTGGTTGTTTCATATAATAATGTGTTTGATTACATATTGGAAGATACAAACTGTTCGTTATCTCTATATATAAAAATGAATTGCTGTTCGTTAGTCTCGCTAAAATTTGAGAACGGCTGTACCAATTTGGCTAATTTTGGTCTTAAAATGTTTGCAGTAGTTCATAGAAGGTTTATAAGTAAAGACAAATTTGAAAAGTTTCCCGAAAACGTTTCAAATTTGGAAGAAACTCAACAGCCTTTACTTTATGAACTCAAAACCATAGCTTACAAAAACAGCTGTGCGTATAAAAAGCTTAGCAACACGTTATGTTTGTTTACAATCATTACCATAGCAACATTACTTAGCAAATTTATAATCACTTTAATACTCTTCAAAACTAACAGCTTTTTAAGGTTAGATTGAAAAACTATAAACAAACAAAAAGAAAAATCTACGAAAAATGCTTACAGAATTATAATTCAACTCAAACATTGGTTATTAAAAATATCTATATAGGCCTACTTAGAGATATGCTGTTTAAAATATTGTTTATATAAAATTTATCATAACTATGAATTTTTTAATACTTTTCAAAACATATTTTCGCTATCAATAATAATAATAATAACAAACAAATTATTTGACACCATGCATAACCATAAACATACACGAGTTTAAACATATTATATTGAAAACTAAACAAACAATCTCAATTAAACTAAATGCCATTTAAATATCACATTCGTAGCTTTATTTTGATATATAATTGTATATTTAAATACTAAACAATATATTATACTAATTTTAGGCCTACACATTTAAAATTACAAACTCTATTTGAACCAGTTTGTTATATCCTAAATTAAGGCGGATGTTACAAAGTGATTTAAATATCTTTTCTACGACCCCCAGCTAATTTAAACCCTCGATAAGAATGGGTTAAAAGAAATTCGAAATTTTAGGGCGGTTTGGGGGGGGGGGGTCGAAGTTACTAAAAATCCCTATAAGAACGAATTGGAATGAAATTTGGTACGTAGCTTCCTTTTAGGCTGTAGGTGCTCGCAACATTGTCAATGAAATTAAGTGAAAGTCAAAATTAGTAAAAACTATAAAATAAAACGATATATTTAAAGCTTTTTCATGTTAGATAGTAGTTTACAGGAATTCAATTTTCAGTGCTTTCTTAAATAGCGTAGCCTTTTTTTTTTCATGACCACAGTCATGAGGATACGCACGGGTATTCAACGAACACTTAAAAATAATACAATTACGTCAAAAAGACTGAAAATACTAACAACCACGGGCAACGCCGTACGGGTCAGCTAGTTATATTATAAATATACGAGGTACAAATTTCTATTACATATTTAATTTCAACATTACAATTTTATAGTTTTCAGAACATTTGATTATTTAACTTAATGCACATGTTTAATGTAATACATTGCAGTATGATTAGAACTTATTAAAATTAAATGAAATTGCCATTAATAAGTGATTTAACAACATTTTATTCTCGTATAGTAACAATTAGATTTTACTTTAAAAAAAGAATCTTCACTCGAAAAGAAATTAATAAACTACAAAAGGCTTATTAGGTGAATAATTAATTATACATAAAAAGGATATCTAATCTAATTGTATATAACCAGCACTCTTGCATTACAAATAAACTGCACATGTATTATGTTAATGTATCACCATTACAACGTACAGTGTTTTCGTTTAAATAGAAAATGTAGACAGTGTTGTGTTTATTACCAAATAAGAGGTTATAGAACATAAATTATTTTATGTATATATTTAAATTTGTACTTACCTCCAAAAACGATTTTCATAATTTAGTATGAATAAGCATTTAAATCAAAGAAGCCATTTTTTAACGTAAACATGATTATTTTAACTGCTGTGAATGTAGATTAAAAACTCACTTCTACTACAGAAATATGTAATTTAAAATGTTAAATAGAGTATATTTATTTATAAAAGAACCTATCTTATAGTATATATGGTGTTCTATATAAATCCTGCTCAAAGGTTTTTCTTATTTTGACAAGTAATATGGCTTAAGTTATTTGTGAACTGCATGTCCTAAACATAATCTAACTTTTATTTTTAATCGAGTAGATATTTTAGTGAGTTTAATCTCCGATCGTCTTCCAAAATCCATTTAGATTTACATTATAAAACATTTATCAAATTTATAACTGTAGATGGACCTCATAAATCACACCAATATATTAATTTGTTTTTTAATGCAAGTTTGGATTTTAATTTATTTGTCTTTCTAATAAATTAGGCTGTTCACGGTTTTGTATCTAATTTGTATAATATGAGGTATATAGTTTTTGTGGCCATTACCTCTACCTTATCTATTGATTTTAATAAAATGAGTAGACAACTAAAGATAAATTAATACAAACATTTTAGGAAGCACATTCAAATTTAACAGAAACTAAAATATGGGCTTAACTCACTGAAGTTGATTCCGTAGATTTAGTTATGTAATAAAATAAACTTTAAGTATTTTTATTAACTAAATTCAGTTAGTTTAAATATAAATTTATCGATTTAAAGTTACGTTATATAATAAGATAAATATTTATATAACATATGAATATTTAAAATATTACTAACTATGTTTAACACATTTTAAAATATGCTATTAGTTAGTTATTAGTTAGCTATTAGATTAGTTGTTACTTATTCGTCTTAAAAATAAACTATTCCATTATATTTTTCATTTTAAAAAGATCTTTTTTCCTAAATATTGAAAAAATACTATAATATTTTGTTAAATAATTATTTTTATTAAAAAAATTTAAAACCGTATTAAAAACTTATTCGAGTGAACAAATAATACATTCTTTCATTTTAAAACGGTTATTTTAGTTTAACATGAAATTTAAATTAAATAGGTTAAAGAAAAAAAATCAATAGTAATACTAAGGCTAATTTTGTAATCACTTTTTTAAATTCAACTTTTTATTATAATTTTAAGTGTTTTCATGTGTTAGTCACTATATGCAGCAAATGGATGAAGTATTTTAATTAAAAGGTCTATCCTGAGGTTACATCTTTTCTATAGAGATTCATTACTAACATAAAGTTCTATAGGTGTGGTTTGGCATGAAACTGACTTCATACACGTAGGATAATAAAGGGAAATTTATGTATGGTTAGATAGTAAACTTTAACGAAGAGCAACCATTAAGAAGTAACTTACGGTGAATGGCTAAATAATATATATTTGTACTACGCACCTAACTATTAAGTTAATCTTAATGTTCACACATACAAAACCAACTGCATTAGGGAAAAAATAAATTGTCTGAATTCAAAAATAAGAAGAGAATTATTTATTTGATACTCTAGAAAATCATTTATAATTTATAAATCTGTCTCAATTTTACCTTTATTTTTATTTCTAAAAGTATATTTTATAATGCTGAACTTACAGTAAAATGTTTTATTATATTATTATAAGTCATAAAACACTCCTTAAATCTTTGTTGAGAGTGTTTGCACAGCTTTAATTTAAAGCCGTAAGAAGGCAAAGGTAAAGTTATTATAAGCAAATAACTGGGAATGATATTATACATTCCCTAAACATCAAACTCAAAAACTCATTTTTAAACCTACCCTTTTGTAGTCATACATTGAATTGGATTAGTTCAAATGCAGTATTACGATTTATTATTTTTTAAACTAAATATTTTATGATATCAATATGTTTATTGGTACAATATAATAATAAAAACAAACAAAACGTATATACAAAAATCAGTAACACCACTAGTGTGTTACTCCTGTTTCAAGGTGGACTCTTAAAATACAAAGTTTTGGTTTAAGTATGTTTATGTACTTCCACTGAATGTTTTTTTCCTCAGAACTCAAAATGTTACTAAACTTTGCTAACGATACACCTTTTCAAAAAATTTCAGAAATATTTAGAAATAAGCTGCATGTCAGAAAATATATCAACTGTGGCATTATTCAAACTACAGACACATTTTGAAAATGCTCTGGCTGTTAGGGAGAGTTGATCAGAGCTATCCATTCAGAATAACCTGCTGCTGTATCAGCAAATGATAAAACCTGTTTGGTATAGAGCTATGTCGCTGTACCAAGAATACTGATTCTAATATTATACAAATATTTCAAAATAGAGTACTGTGAAATATAGTAAATGCTCAGTGGTACGTAAGACACGTCAAATTGCACAAGGACTTGATGGTGTATTTCTTTAGCAAAGCATAACGCAGTAAAGCATGTTAAAAGGCTTCATCAGCACTCCACCCGAGAAACTAGAAGACTGTTGGATGATTTAAATATAACAAGGCGATTACAGAGAACTAAGATTATTGCCTAGTAAATGTTGTATGACTGTTTATATGTTGAAACACACCACTTTCAAAATAACCAAGATTTTATTGTAAAAAATTAAATTTTATGTACATTATTTATATTAGAAAATAATATTTTTTCTACAATATTTTATGATTATTTACCACTATCAATAGTTCTTAATATCTATTGAATTCCTATTTATAATCTCAGAAAAAAACAAAAACTAAAACTAAATCAATATTTTATATTCAAAGACAAAGCTCATTTTCAAACAAACAAATATTATTTCTTATGTGGTGTCATAAAAGTAAAAATTTACATATACTTTAAACTATTTACAAAAAATCTGTTTATTTATTTTACAGCAACGAAACGTTAATTTTATTCCTACTGTTGTTTTTCTGAAGTGAAAAAGTAAATGCATTTTAAAATAATTTATCTTAAATTTATGCACCTAATAAATATTAAATTTACATAATTCGAGTAAGTACTTTGTAATTATGTACAGAGTACAAGATTAAGTAATTTTATAGTTAAGATTTACATAATGTAACTAGTTTGACTTGCAGATTAGTTTAAAGTTCTTCTATGACTACATATTAATCGCAGTTGAACACAAAATATTCGTGATACTGTCGTTGAGACTTAAAATATTAAAAGTGTCTTGCTATCAGGCAAACTGTAAAGTCTTTGCACATTACGTTTATTTACATTTTACGAATACAGTATTATAAATGAGCACGGAAGTAAAAAACTTCTAAGTGAATTGGAAGAGCCGTATTATTTTGTTAAGCAAAGCAGTTTAATCCACAATGTTATATATACGCTAACATTTATAATGCAATAATAATGAAACAAAGAGAGCAAGAAACTTTACCTGACGAGTAGAGCAACACAAGGCAAACACCGTAAACTCAATGACTGTGAATGTAAAGTAATATCTAATAAAGTATTTACAAAAAATAAAAAGAGATGTTAGGAACTATAAATCATTGTTTTAAAATATCATTACGTTCTATGTGCCTTATTATCTTATATGTCTGTAAATATTTGATTTAAACAAACACAATTAACCGATTAACGATAGAAATACCATAGAATGAAACAATTCAGTGCCAGAATTATAAAATTATAAATTAAACGTATTAAAATTTAGGACGGGGAAATAATATACTTAAAGACATTTTATATGAAAGGATTTTCTACTAACTAAAGGATGGATGACGCAAAGGTAACCTCAATAACCGTAATATGAAATGTGCCTTCAATGTGGAGTAGGGGAGAAAAACTAGAAGATTGTACACCTTGTATTCAAATGCTTTAAATGAGGGAAACGAAATGCAGCCATGTAAAATAATTTCTAAATGACTATCAGACGTTTTTTGTACAATGACTTTTTATAAAGTGGAACTAACTGTCTATTGTATTCAATAAATTATGTAAACTTGAAATTGTGAATATATTTTCATGTATGTAATCTGTTAAATCAATTGCAGTCATTTCCATATTTACCAGATTTTGGATTATAAGGTACTAAAAAATTAAATTTATGTATATCCAAGAAGAACGTAGAAATAAACGGTACCAGATAACTGCCACATACTTTCTCCCAGTTGAAACTTTATACCTTCCCAAGAGTAGCATCGGAGTTGGTTATTTAGAATTGCAAAAATAGGACATACCATGGAAAATATGAAATGCATGTAACACATATCCATATTATATTATCTATATCTATATAATTAATACGCTACATGAAACTTTGTCGGTTGAACTCCTCTGCCATTTATTAACCGATTTTATCCATTGACGTCTCATTGGAAAGAGCGTGTCGCGTAGATTTGCAAACTGGCCTTACATTTTTGAATAAGTCCCTTGGGTTCTGCCCCAGTGGCTTTTAAAGTTCCCATGTTATTCTTATGGAAGGTCAATCTTAAGGAAGAAAGAAGAAGAAAGATTTCTTTTGATTTTATCAGGGGCACAAAAAACAGCTGTTCGTATGAAAAGCTTAAAACAGCTGATTTTGATCAACAGCTGATTTTGATCAACAACTGATTTGGATCAAAAACTGAATATAATTTTAGGTTAGGTAAATCAAGCAATAGCGAAGCATTGCCATGTCCACTAGTAATATTATTATTATTTAAAACCATTCGATCGATTTCGAACAAATTTACTATTGTAGCAAATGCCAATTAGGCCTGTATAGATGCACGAAAAAATGTTTTGACAAATTTTGAAAAACAACCCCGTTTTTGGCAAAAAAACCCCACAAATCTGTTATTGTTATTATAATTACCTAAACGAGAGTTTTTAGAAAGATGCGGTTTTTTGCATATAGTAAGGTACATTAGGGGGTACAAATAAGCCAAAGTTTTCGAGAAATTTAGATTTTTCTCGTTTTTGACAATTTTTGAAATGTAAAACGCCTTAAAAATCTAAAATTAGAAACAATGAAAAAAACTCCTTTAAATATTCTAGAACTACACCATCCTACCCAAATTTCAATATAGAAATTAAAGAGTAAAAATAAAGAATAAAGAACGTACGATACTTAAAACACTAACTTTACTATCCACACAGATGCATTGTTGCCTGGGCTAACGTACGCTGATTACTGAAGGTAGACCTCGGGCTTTGGTACACATTTTGGTGATGTGGCATATAGTGATTTGCAAAAGAAGTATGCTTTATTTTGTTAGTCAATTTTATACTAAACACGATGATGGGCTAAAAATAAAACATTTCCTTTAATAAATATAGGTTCCAAGTTTGTTGAAGGTCTGTGATGAAATAAGTTTAAGCAAATTCGTAAAATTACAAATTACATGCTACAAATTTCAAGAATGTGTTAAAATAATAACCATTTGCTTATTTTATTTATTTATGTAATAGCTGAAAAACCACTAAGTATTTATGTATTCATACATACAATTTACAAAAAGAGAAAGAATATAGCAAATACACGTTTCTAAATCAAATTTCCAGATATTGTACTAAACTGTGTATAAATGAAGAATTTCCCGACAGTAAATTTTAGAATTAAAATAGGCTAAATAAAATTTACTGAATCATAAAATAAAATAATTAAGTAATAAAATTCATTATTTATTTATGAATAATAATAATAACATTGGTATTTTATTAAATAGAATAAGTATTATTACTAATACCTTCTAGGGTTTTATTTCAGTTGAAAGTATTAAGATTGTTAAAAACTCCTTCTCTCCTGGAAATGGTGAATTTTAGGATATTTAAAAGTTTTAAATGGGTATCCGCATCTTGTGACTGGGCAAATTAAAAGTCAATATGATTTTAAGAGTATACATACAAGACTACACGCGGTAAATGTAAAATTAATTTAATACTGTAAAAAACATGATATTAAAAGTGTTATAATGAAAGCAGTAGTTATTTTGAAACATGTAATTTTCTTTACTCGAAAATACAAAATATTCATCACCTTCACACTACTTGGAAGTTGAAACACGCAAACGGTATTAATTCATAGCTGTGACTCTAATATTTATTATGATTTAAAGGCAGTAGAATTATGAAATAAGTAACTGGATCTGTTATTCCATATTAATATTACAATAATTTTATAAAAATAACAAAACCATTTAGGTTATATATATAATATTTGTATTTAATTAGACTAGAGTGATGGCAGTAGGAATAATAATTGTCGTTGTATTTTAAAGCATGTTTCAATGATTAATTAATTTCGTCCTAATCAAATAAATTTAAAATAAATAAATATTGAGCTTGACTTGTGAGAGTATATACTTGATTGAATAAAACTTGATCACAGAATCTCATAACTAATCCTACGTTTATTAACTCAGTAAGTTGTAACAAAAACATTGTACCTAAAAGCAATTATTGTTTTATCTTATTATACAAGCTAACAATACTTGTTACATTAAAATGTGTAAATTTGATAAACATTCTCGTAATAGTGTAGTATTTTTTTACGTTAACATAACAGTTACTACTTCTGAATATATATTATTCCGATCACTACACACAAATTTTAAGTTTTAAAGAAATAACAACAAACAAAACACTTGTTTGTTTTGTAGATGTCAAACAAAACACTCTGTACAGAAATATTACACACTGTAGACCTTATTTTATTACTCCTTAATGATATGCTTTACAAGAAGCTACACATGGATTAACCCGTATTAGCTTTGTAGACTCTTGCATCTACTTGTTACTCTTAGGCAGTTGAATAGCTTGATCTGTACATATCATTATTGAAATTACGGAAATATTATAAGTCAATAGCTCTAAAATAAACAAATATGATTGCTTTACAGTGGAAAATTTGTTTTCCTACTGTAAATTAATCACGTTTTTGGGGCATCTTTATCTAAATAGAATTTAGTCGATACAAGTTCAATTAGTCTCCTTTCCATTGCATGAGTTTTAATAAACAATGTTTAAATTGAAACGTATTGCCACATAATAATAAAATTAAACAAAATCTATACTAAAACAATACGTAGAAAATCTGTCAGTGATTAACAATAAATAATGGTTATATACATTAGTTAAATGGAACGATGTTTAAAAATTAAATATATTATCTCTCATAACCAAAAAGTAAAAGAGAAATAACATTAACTAAATGTAGCAAGGGATAGCATTAAACTTGATTAGTAAGATATTACCCTGAGTTGGATAAACATGTTGAATACCAACACACATAATATGCATATTATATTACCTGTGGAAGGTATTCAAAAGTCTTTGCAAAACTTTTAGTTGTGATATTATTACAATGTTTCATATTTTAGAGTACAGGAAAAACATTTTATTGATGTATTAGGTATATAAAACGTAGCCTTAGAAGTTTAAGTTTTATGATTCATTATGAAATTTAAATGGAAAACTACATAACATGACATAAAACTGAGCTCAAGAATTGGTTCAAGTTTTTAAACATATAATATAAAAAAGGTAATATTATTATAACTTGGCAAGTAATGAACAGAGAAGAGACTATCTACAGAGCTCCATGAAAAAGAACAAATAATTTTAAAATGTAACTTTAAATTCAGTTTAAAAGATAAAATCTGTATAACCAAATATTAATGCAGAAAACACTGACTTGCCAAATTAAAAACAACTATTCTTCGCTAGGTTAAAAATTAAAATATAATTGAATAAATTCTGACTTTTTATTATGTTTTTAATCTATACATAGAAAATATATTACAAACTTTAAAAGTATTGAATTTTGACAAATGTTCAAATGCCCCAACTGTACTCCCCGGAAAAAAAACAATTCAAGGCTTTTAACGAAAACAGTTATTTTATTTATTTGATATTAATGCAATTCGTTGAGTATCTTAAATATTTTAAAATAAAAAGGAGATAGCTTTGTACAAGATTTATTGTAATTAACAATAACGACCAAATTTTAAGTAATTAATATATGTGCATTTATAATTGACATAATAGTAAAATTATGTTGTTTTTTAAACAAAACAGTAGGGCGTTAAACAAAAAATATTATTCTGTTAAACCGTTGTATTGTATAAAACAGAAAGAAATATTTTTCCTATATATTGTTCCTGAAATACAACTAATTTAATCTCGAACTAACATAACCATAAAATCATTTCAAGTGTGTTTCTCATTTGAAGCAATTTAAAAGATTAACTCAACAATTCATTATTTTTTACACTTTTTCAATGGATTCTTAAAAGTTAAATGTATTCTGCAACGTACCATTAATCACAAAATATTTTTATGGTGAAACAAAATTAAATAGGACTTTGTTACTTATTTTGCTATGGAGGAATAAATCATGCAACCGTGATCCAAAAGATTCTGTACTATGCCTGATTAAACAAGGGGTAGGTTGATATATGGTGGTCTAGGGTCGTAATGCCAACTTAGAACTGGCAGAATGTTTGTGGGTTCCAGGGTTAGGTGCTGTATGATAACATCTAAACGTGATTGTCTACGGTAACTCAACCTTTGCCTTGCATATTTTAAATCCTTGCTGAGCCCACACCTTTAACGGAGTTGTAATTAAAGACATGATTTAAATACATGTTTATTTTAATTTCTAAAAATTACTCCATTAAAATTTTAACATTGTTTTTAAAAGGAGAATTATGTTAAGAAAACAATTAAAATAATGAATGATTGTCAGCATTGGATAGTTTTTAACTTTCACCAAATGATTTCATTACACAATTAATGAAAATTTCTTTTTTTCTGTATCCTACCATTGTATTTGGATAACCTAATAGAACTCCGATCCAATGCAATATTTTGTTTCACTGGAAATTCGACTTTTTTGCGCTATCTATTTGGGAAACGAAGGAAGCTGTTTAAAACACCAATACTACCAATACTACCAATGCTTTCTCCCTAGCGCTACCTCGCGGCGCGATCATGTACTATTTTCCCGACAACCTTTTTTCTGGAACACAGCCCCCGTATGGATGAAAGATCTATTTATTATTCATGATCTATTATCCTACTAAGTTAAAGTATTAGTATTAAATATTGTCTAGGTAATTATTACGTATTAGGTCTAGTTTATGTGTATGATTATATTTTTAGTAATTTTTGACTTGTGCTTATTAAGACTTACTTTAATAATGCCTAACAACATTAAACATATATGGTTTTACCTTTTACAGTAGGTTATTTTTTCTTCTTAGTAACACTTCGTGAAAGTTTAGTATTCCACTGTACTTACATTTCCCTCTATTAACCTCAGTGCGTAATTATTATTTTTGTCTCTTAATGGATTAAAGTATCACTTTGTCGTCCCGAAAAGAAATGTAACCGCATGAGCACAAGGACGGTAATTTTCTTGAGGACAACTAAAATAATTTCTTTGCGTAAGACAAACACAATTATTTTCTTCTAGTAGCCTAGTCAAATGTTACATAGGAACTTACATTAAATGGAGCATTAATGATTTTTGGAGAGGTGTTTCGGACCATTACTGGGACTAAAAATTCAGATTTGCAACCCTCAAAAACCTGTGCTTGCAGAATGGTGGTTGAAAAACTGTGATTATTTCGAACTTTTTTCGGTTTTTGTAAAATATCTCCCAAACTGTACTTTTGTGGAAAAATGTGTTCTTAGCTTTTTAAAATTATATTTAATTTTCTAGAAAATGAGATCAAAATCGTTTTTTTAAGTTAAATAGTTACGGAGATACGGCTTTTCAAATATTTACATGTTTATAGATGGATACCGGCTTAATGACACATCCTACAGAAAATTCAAGGATATGGAAGTTATAGGGAATTCAATAAGCTTTAATTTGAGCTAAGGCTGGTCCTTGTAGCTCAGATAGTATCATCTAAAATGACAAAAAGATGGAAAAATGCTTTTTTTAGTTGAAAGTTGAGTAAATCGTTTACTACATCATCACCTTAATTAATGGTGTTTTTCATAAAATTTTAGCGGAAAATGTTGTATAAACAAGTTGAAAAAGTTTACTGTGGTTTTTATGGTCATTGAAGAACTTTTGAAAAGGGTCAACTCAGACGAAAAGAACGGGTAGGGAGGGAAAGACAACTCATCCCAAGGTCAGCAGATGGTTTTATTTATTTTCTTAACCCTTTCAGTCCAATCGAACCCAAAATAAATCTTTGTCGTACCACATTTACGCTGTTGAAACCGTTGTGAAAGTACGTAATAGTTTGTTTTATAATAAGTGAGTTTATTTTATAATAACTGAGAAATTTATTTTACAATGAGTGATTGATATTTCTTTTTTTCGTATCATGTTGGTGGAAAATGCCCTTTAACTAAGTTTATAAATTATGTATCCCTATATATAAAACCAAAATTACAGTCTATGGGAGATGGGATTTTGTCATAAAAAATATTTAAGCAGAATATTTAATACAAATGTATTTACTTGTACATTTAAACGAATAGGTACATTTAAACACACATTTGTGAGGTTGCTGGAATGTGTTGGTATAGCACCTGGGACTATGAAGTCGAGGGTGGGAAGATGTCTTCATCCTCACTTGAAGAACTGGGATGTGGGCAGATTGCTGTAGGATTTCCGCCTGCAAAAAGTGCACAAAACTGATCATTTCAGCCTAGCTTACCGGTAGCTGCAGCCACCAGTACAGCAATCTTGCACTTACATGAGATCAGTTGCAGAAGGGTTTGAGGTGCTGATTCAACTTCCATTATGATTGGAGTAGGCCCCATTGAGAAATCAAGACATCTATTCTTCCAGCCACTGATGGGCCTAAGCTTATGTTTGAGAAAAACAGTAAAAAAAGGAGTACTGACTCAAGAAATACAGATTCAACATTGTCAAGGGAACTATCAGGTGGAGGATAATTGCTGGTATCGTAAACTTGAGAGCGGATGTCTTCTAAGGTGATCTCTGCTGCAGCCTTCACAACTCTTAACCGCTCCTCCTTAGCATCCTTTGTTTCTTATCATACCATTTGTCATGAAGGATTTTTGTCCTACGTATGTAAAACAAACGATTGGTGGCCGACCTCCCCCATATAATTACAATATTCTTCTTTCACGATCAATGAGATGCTGTTTAATGATTCTCGCATCCGGAATGTGTTCACCTAAAATTTGTGCCAACAGCTGATTTATTGAGAATTGGCATTCTTCACTGTTTTCTTTCAAGTATAAGTTGATTCTTTAAAAAGCATTTTGCACAGATTCAACTTTTGGACAACACTTTCCTGTCCGGTTGTTCATGGACGGTGGAACAAATTTGTATGGCATTGGCTGTGGTATCTAGCATCAGCAGCCACCAAATCCTCACTTTCTTGAATCAGTCGCTCAATAATCTCCTTTCCCCAATCATTACCTCTGCGTTCAGCTATTTTTATGAAGTATGTCCTTGTAGAATGCAATGTTACTCGAAAGACATTATTTCGTCTATCTCGCGATAATATTTTTGGATTTTCAAAAATTCTTCTGTAATATACTCTCCACACAGAATACAGATTTTTCCTATTTCACAACTATCACGGGACAATCGCAGGGCTGCTGTTGGTAATAGAATCCCATCCACGACTTTCAGATCTATCACATTTTTTTTAGTAGTATATCTCTTACGACATCTATCATGCACTATTATTTCATACAATTGTGAAAGGTATATTTGGTTCTCTGTAAGTTTTCGTTTCACACTCACACAAATTCGATAGGCGATTTCTCGTATTTTTACGAAAGTTCGTGGACCATTAGTCTTATCTTCCAGTGATGTCATACAGATGAAATAAAAGCCCGGTGAAACTGTCATTTTTACACTTGTATTTTTGAAGCTGCACTCAACTTATATAATGAATCTTTTATAAAACAAACGTCTCATTTTTTATTATTATAAAATAAACAGATTTAATTAACACTCACTTATTATAAAATAAACCTTTACTTAATTTCAGGGCGGTTTCAACATCTAAACTATCATAAAACAAAGACAATCACTATTATAAGGGAGGGGGGAGGAGGGGTGATTTGTCTTTCCCTCCTTACCAGTTCTTTTCGTCTGAGCTGACCGTTTTCAAAAGTTCTTCAATGGCTATAAAAACCACAGTAAACATTCTCAACTTGTTTATACAAAATTTTCCGCTAACATTTTATGAAAAACCCCCATTAATTAAGATGATGGTGTAGTAAACGATTTACTCAACTTTCAACTAAAAACAGATTTTTCCATCTTTTTGTCATTTTAGATGATACTATCTGAGCTACAATGACCAGCTTTAGCTCAAATTAAAGCTTATTCCCTATAACTTCCATATTCTTGACTTTTCTGTAGGATGTGTAATTTTGTCGGTATCCATCTAGAAACATATAAAAAACTTAGAATTTGAACTTTTTGGAAAAAAAGGTAAATCTTTGAAAAGCCGTATCTCCGTAACTATTTAACTTACAAAAACGATTTTGATCTCATTTTCTAGTAAATTTAATATAATTTAAAAAAGCTAAGAACACATTTTTCCACAAAACGTACAGTTTAGGAGATATTTTACAAAAACTGATCAGTTTTTCAGTTTTCGACCACCATTCTGCAAGCACAGGTTTTTGAGGGTTGCAAATCTGGATTTGTAGTCCCAGTAATGGTGCGAAATACCTCTCCAAAAATCATTAATGCTCCATTTAATGTAAGTTCACGCATTTTTGTGTAACATTTGACTGGGCTATAGCTACAGTTTTAGTAAATAGTTATCATTTTGCTATCAAACAAACTTTATTTACATTGACATAATTTTTTTTAGTACTATTGAGGATATGATAAGAGTACACAAACACTTCAGTATATTGATACGTTGTTATTTCAGCAGTTGTTTTAATAACATACAATTTAGGAAAGTATTGAGTATACTTTCTAGTTTTAAGTACACTTTCTAGTTTATGTGGGCAGCAAAGTAAGCTCAATGCTTTTTATATAGGAACTTTTCCATCCGCTAAACGATTAGTGATTTTGTCTACCCTATTAATGAGGCAGAAAATTTGTCTTTAAGTAATAATTTGAGGAAAATTTATTTCACCCCACCACACCTCCCTTTATGTTAGTAATGAGCCTCTATTTCAATGTTGTGGTGTTATGAAAAATCATTTGGTTAAAATATTCGCATGAATGCTAAAGTAAATAATTTACTTGTTTGCTTATAGTGTTGTAAAGTTTACACTTAAAATTTGTATCAATGGTGTTATAAATCTAATAATTTCCATACTTTACTTCGGTATTGAAGCAGTTTTTGGGATATATCAATTAGGGAAGTAATCAGATTTAAAATTGCTATAATTTTTAAGAAAATGGTGTCCAAATTAATAATAAATAAGAAAACACAACTTACAACAGTTACTTATACAGTGAACAAAATATTATTCTTAGATGCATTCAGTTCTATAGAATACATGTATTCTATAGCCCTTGATGCATTGACGAACGCTGGATGGAGCCTACGATACATTTTACAAATCGAGTAGTAAATACATCCTTCCGCATTGCTTTACAGTTCATTAAATACAAAAGAGAGCGTTATTTATTATTGAGCAGGACGCAAGATATTAGAAGAGTAGGACAACCTCATCCTTTTCAGCTGCTACACAATACGGTAATATTTTAATCATACAGAAACTGGAGATATTTATTACTATAAAAATTTTAATTGCATGTTGAAATGAAATCAATGTCTTTGCTAATGAACGTCAAGAAACAGAAATCGAATCGTCTTGAAGGCATAAGGGCATCAGCAGTTGCATACATTAATAATAGGTGATAAAAAAATAAAATTAATCTATACATAATTAATTTGCTAGGGGTTATTTTGTGAGTAGAACTCCTCCTAGAGTTTTTAACTGATTTTGATGTTTTTTATGTCATTTTACAGAGCTCACTCTGAAGTTGTGCTTCCCTTAAAATGAGCTCAATGTATGTTAAGGGCTTCGCCCCAGTGGCCCTCATAGTTGCCATGTTAATCTTATGGAAGGTCAATCTTAAGGAAGAAGAAGAAAGATTTCTTTTGATTTTATCAGGGGCACAAAAAACAGCTGTTCGTATGAAAAGCTGTTTTTGGTGTCATTTTACAGAGCTCACTCTGAAGTTGTGCTTCCCTTAAAATGAGCTCAATGTATGTTAAGGGCTTCGCCCCAGTGGCCCTCATAGTTGCCATGTTAATCTTATGGAAGGTCAATCTTAAGGAAGAAGAAGAAAGATTTCTTTTGATTTTATCAGGGGCACAAAAAACAGCTGTTCGTATGAAAAGCTTAAAACAGCTGATTATGATCAACAACTGATTTGGATCAAAATCTGAATATAATTTTAGGTTAGGTAAATCAAGCAATAGCGAAGCATTGCCCGGTCCACTAGTATTTATAATTTCTTAAATAAGATGTACACTCAATTTCACTTTAGTAATGAGTTTACTCTGTTATGTAGGTAATTTAACGAAATAGCTTTTACTTTTATTATTAAAAAAAAAAATCTTTAGGTTAAATTTTATACCATTAATCATGTTTATCTCTTAATAATCTGATTATTAATCTTCTAATAGTTTGATGAAGTTGATATAACACTATTAAATTGTTAAATATAAAAAAACTAAAATGTAATTTTTAAATTCTAACTTAAATTGTAAACTTATTCACAGAGAAGGGAAACTAGTAAAGTGCAAAGTAAGTTAGAATTTAAAAATTTCATTTTAGTTTTTTATTTTTAACAATTTAATCGAGTTACATCAACTTCACCTAACTATTTGATGATTAATAATCAGATTATTAAGAGATAAACATGATTAATGCTCTAAAATGTAACCAAATTTTTTCTTCTTTTTTTCTGTCAAGAGGGCAATTTTTACAGTTCAAATTGGATTTCTCTTTCCGGAACTTTCTTGTTGATTGTATTAATAAGTTATTATTTGTATTGCTTGTAAACAACATCAATTATCTGCCTATAGTTAAAATAAAAGTTATTAGTTACTGTTTGATGGTGTTTCTACAATCTATAAATTTAAAAATAAATACAGCTGTTTTTATAATTTTAATAGATAAACCAACAATTACTGAGAACAAAATTTACTTAATAATCTTAATGATATTTAAATTATAGCTCTTAAAAAAATATGTAAAGCCTATGAGAGGGTGGTGAGTAAATTTATATAATGTAAACAAAAATAATTTTCGTATAACCAATTTGCCGTACTTAAAAAAAGCTGTACATTATTTTTATGGTATCATTATTAAAGATTATTGACATTAATGAATTATTGGAATTTGTGTGAGTGATTTATATGTTTGGAGATTGTATGAATCAGTGCTAGCAGAATTAAGACCATATATTATGAGGAACAGGACGTTAAACAAGTAATATCAATATACATCAAAGTTTCGATTGGCTTTAATAGACGTTATTGGTCTAATATTTTATTTTTTATCAATTTTAAATGCAAGAATTAAGAAATAAAAGTCTTTTTTTTTTTTTTTTTGTAAGACTTAACAAATAATTATTGTTAATATTTTTAAACCAATCATTTTTAAAGTTATAAATTTACCAGTTCCAAATTGTTAAAAATATAATTGTATATATAATGTCCTAAAAATAATTAATCTTACCAAAAATTCAACAAACTTAAGTGAAACTATTTTTTAAATTTTCTGGATTACTGGAGTTGTCCGTTTTATCTACAATATTTAATCTAATAGTAAAATAGCTAATTAATTGTTATTGTATAAATACATATATGGCTTCATATAAATAACACATAATGTGTTAAGTTTTATTTATGGTGTAGTATATAAATACAGTTTGAGGCAACATAAAGAATTTAGGTTTACAAAAATAAGTACTTACGTTTTATTTAAATATTTTTCAGTTCAAAGTACAATTACAAGCCATAAGAATACATTTTTGAACCAGCACGATAATAATTCGATAAATATAACTACACACTGATATAACTCTTCCTTGTGATTTAAAAAGGTTTTACATACTTAAGACAACACCTATTGTCTAGCAATTAATTCTTTCATTTATAAAGAAAAATGTCTTGCTTTAGGTCAGCAGAAAATCTTCTTGAAAACAAAGGAACATGTAAGAGGTTTAAACGACACTTAATTTAACAAAGTAAAGTTCAATTAATTGTTCAAAGAGCATTTACATATTACATAGTGCGAAATAATATTGTTCGAAATTGCGAGGTCAGAGGAATTTAAATAATATGCTGTATAGTGGGCGTTTTGGTAACTTGTGTAGAGACTATTAACAAAATAAATAGGATAACAAAAAATAAATGTTGTGGTTATAAAGTTATTTTCTTAAGTTGATAGTTAATGTATGAATAATAAAGTTAATTATAAAAACATATGTAAACCATATTCTTATCGATTTAAAGTACCGAATGGACATTTCCTAACTCATAGGGTAAAACATACGTCATTAAACAACTATGGATGGTCATTCTAAATTTTAATTATTACTATAACAATTTATATTATGAATTAGAATATTTATTCTTAAACACAAATTAAACATAGGCCTACTATTTTAAAAGTAAATAGGCAAGTTTAAATAAATTAATAATTCTAAAATTTGGGTTGTAGGTTTTAGATAGTCTCTACGTAGTAAAGTATTTGATTATTTCATTTAACAAAATTCTATTTTAATAATAAATTAATTATTTAAAAATATATTTGTGAAAGTCATAAAACATTTTGATAATTAAGCTATTACACTACTTTTTCGACAGTGCCATTTTTATCAAAATAATTTCAACTGTCATTAATGGCTTCACCAATATACCAAAGACCTATAGAGTATTAAATACAATATTTAAAAAAAACTACTCTCCTTTTCTTCGTTTTTACTCTCGTATGTTTAAATAAATAAATACTATTATTTATAATTTACTTTTCAATTTTTAAAATCCCTATTTTACCAACTAAATGTATTTGAATTATTATTATGTTGTTGTTTATTCCGATAAAATAATTTTTATTTAACTAAAATGATTTACCTAGTACAAAAACCGTACTTTTAGAGATATTCGTTTTTATTTGAAAATGGAGTACCTACTTATAAAGTTCAAATATTTCTAAGTAATAGCTTTTTTATGTATTACAGTCTCATAGAAATTACACTATTTTGTTACTTAGGGATAGTACATAGATAAAACTAATTAGTTCTTAATGTACAATTTTAAATTGTAAAATACTTAAATTATTAAAATTCACGATTTACATTATTTTTGTGCTTGGAAAATGATAACACATGTTAAAATACTGCTTCTAAAACGACATATTATTAGTTAAGTAATTAAAACCATCGTATTAAGATATTAATTTTAAAATAATTAACAGAAAACTAGAAGTAGTGTATCTTAAATATTTAATATTTTTAAACAGAAAATTGAAATTAAACAGTTTTTATAAGTACATAAGTTATCATATCAGTTATATAAGTAACACTTCTTTTAAATATTAATTGCAAATATTATACGAGCCGGCCCAACTGCCAAGTTTTCCCACCCAGTTTGAAAATGTTCTTGGTCAATAATTCATTAGTTACCGTTAATATGACCACCCATGACGCATTACTGAAATTCAATTAAGGGAAAGAAAATAGGTTTGTCTTCTGTATTTGTAACTACAGTATTTCAATATATTTCTTTAAACGAACCATAATAGGAAGGGATATAGGCCTACTAGCAAAGCATTCTTTTAAGTATATTTCTTTCATTTATTTCTCAATTTGCATTAATTTCTATTTCTATTACAAAAATACTTTAACAATCCGTTTTTATTTATATTTCTTGTGTTTGCTAACTACCCAAAGATTTATTTTATTTGCAGCTCATCCAAACCAAGATGTACCAGGTGGGCCCAATCCGAGCCTGGCGCTAGTGAGTGGAGGGGCAAAGGCGTGATGACGTAGCCACGTCTACTTCCGCCACTGCAAGATGTGTATTGCCGCCAAGATGTATATAGACCAGGTAAATAAGACAATAAATCCAAAAAAAAATTTCTACAGCACCGACCGAAATGCTGTTTTTGGCATTGTGTTCGGAGGAGTCTCAGGAAAAAGGTCTAAATATTATAATACCTTGTCGGCAGACCAAAAGTGCATTTTGGCCATGCATAAAGTGCATTTAGAAGTGCATCATTTCCACAATTTATAAATATTGTTTGAATTCATGAAACTTATCAAAAATTTTATACAAGGGTTTTGGGAGTAACAGATTCCGAATCTGCCCTTGAAAAATATATCCGACTACTCTGGGACCCCCATGGGAGAAGGGGTGAGGGCACTTAGGCAAAAAGTAAAACAAAGTGAAGCATTCTTATTGCAGTAGAATCAATCACTGGGCCATCAAATGTTTTACCGAAGTGCCCCCCCCCCCCCCCCCCCCCCTGGGGGGGGCCCTGGGGGGATGGGACATATTTTTGAAGGGCAGATTTGGAATTACCGACCCCAATAACCCCCGAATGTACATTTTCGAGTGATTTACTGAGCCCTTTGATTTTTTGCCGAAGTGCCATTACAATAAGCACATTCATTTTAACATGTCGCCTGAATCAAGATGTACTTGAAGGATTCTTTTCTAGAATTCGAGCTACCGATTTTTGTTATGGGAGTCCAACACCTACCGAATTTTAAAATAGATTTTGAAGAATTTTGTTAGAATCTCTCCTGCCTAGTACATCGAATGTACACAAGACCGAACACCAAGCAGTGAAAAATCCTTATCTAACCAGTGAGATTTTAAAGGTATAAAACCAAATGTTACACACACTGAGAGTACTACTACTGTTGAGTATGAATATTATGATGAGGGGGATTTAACTCAATTAAAGCTCCCGAAAATTTGAGTTATCGACACATACAAGCGTTGAGGTATATTGCAGGATATTTAGCCTTTAAAAACAAAGAAGACAAACAGTATTCTGAAGAGGATGTGTTGTGGACAACGGATGGATTGAAACATTAAGTAGAGGAGGATTGACTACTCCAAGGAAAGATTTGGTAGTAATGGTGTCAACGGGGAACAAGATATTTGAACAAATCCACGGTGAAGAACATGGATGGATAAAAAAAGAAGCTGGAATTGTTAACTATTTGTATGACATATTGAAAGAAGAATTCCCTCATATCTCAGCCTCAGCAAAACTTATTAGAAGGTTTTTCAAGAACAAGAGTTTGTATTAGAATCAAATTTCTAAATCAAGCAAACAAGGGAATTAGTGAAGAAAACCGGGAAAAAAAAATGTTCGTTTAATAACATGGTGTGAAAGTTTTCCAACAGACTTTAACAATGAAGAGTATTTGTAATGATATAAAACATGCTTGAAAATAAAACTCCACAACTATACAAACGAATATGATTGTTTTTTTCCCATTGAGTCTAACTTTGTCTTGCATTAGTAAAATTATTCACAACATTTAAGTACACATCCAGTGCAACTGAAGAGTTTGTTTTGTTATGTTAGTGCTTAACTGTTAACTGATTGTTTAACACGATTTATAAATAGTTTTCTATAACAACCATGGTCGAGTTTCAACGTGGTCCATTCAATCATAGAACCATTATCTATTCTAAACTCAATGGTTCACCAAAAGGTTTTAAAAGATGCTTCTTGAGACGCGTGGTATACGGTAATGCTAAGCAGCCGAGTAGACGCATCGACGTCACAACAGCTATGGCTGGGCGGAGGGTGGGCGCCAACAGCCAGGAACGGGCCCACCTGGTATTCTATACATCTTGCATCCAAAACGTCCGACTTTTCATAAGCCATGGAGGAATGGGAGGCACGATTGAAGGTGTTTACAATGGTATTCCAATGATAGGAATTCCTTTATTTGCTGATCAAAGTCAAAACATTGCAAATCTAGTTTACGCTGGATCAGCTGTAATCCTGCAATTTACTAATATTACAGAAGAATCGGTGTCTTGGGCACTCAATACAGTATTGGGAGATTCTAGGTAAATTGGTATTATAAAGATGGCAGGTTAATTGAGTAGTCGACGTTTTCCCCACAGTACTATTAAATAAAAATCATCTTCTTTTTGGATTCAGAATTAAATAAGCTTTCAAAAGATATACCGCACAACTGTATTTGGGACGGCTCTATTACACATCACATCGATGGACCATAGACCCGCTTGTAAAAATTAAAGAAATCCGAGAGGGTCTATGGTCCATCGAACCGTTTAAATAATTTAAAGTTTAATTGACCATTTGGGTCGATTGACCATCGAGCCAAAATGAGTTCTTTATAATATATAAAAATATTTATTAAATAAGAAAGGGTCTATGGACCATAAATATGACGGGCTATAGAACCGATATGTTTAAAGTTTTAAAATAAAAGCAATGGCTCTATTACACATCATATCGATGGACCGTAGACCCGTTCTTATTTAATAAATATTGTAGGGTCGATGGTCCATCGAACCTTCATTTAATAAATATTGAATAAAGGCCGATTGCCTATCAATTGAAATTATAATAATTGGCCGAGTGTAAACATTTTAGAAAAACAGTAGTTGTGTTGCGTGTATGCATTTGTGTGTTGCATTTTCTAAAAGAAACATTTCATTACTTAAATATCAATAGGAAACTAAAAATTACAGTAATATTTATTACAACAATCTAATTTTACCGCTAAATCTATAACTTTTCGGATAAAAATAATATAATGTATTACCTACTTACTTAATTACTTCGGCTCGCATTAGAACGCCGAAGTATTGAAATAATGCTATAATTTTGTGTGTCAGTTTTCCTTTAAAAATGATATAAGCACTCACAGACGTCGTAGAAAACTTCTGGTTTTACCAAAATCTTCGAAATTTTATTGCGGAAAGTTGAAAAAGCTTTCAGCTTTCTAGCGTGAGTCTTAGCGCGTCGGGATCACGTTTTTGGGTCAAAATTATGAAAATACTGTGTGGGGTATCGTTTTATATGTTTTTGCGCACGGAAAACCCGATTTCCCTCGTGATAAGGCGACGTACAATTGACCGTGACTGAAGACTGGTTCAGGCAAGTAGACACCAACTTGATCAATTGATTGCCCTTGCGCCTTGTTAATTGTTATGCAGAATGCAACCTTTATGGGGAATTTTCTTCGCTTGAAGGAAAATGGTACAGTTGAATCTGAGGGAGAGAGATCAACTCGAGGTAATAGTGCACGTTGCCCAATATTTTTGCCAGTTATTATTTCTAAATCTAACTAAATCTAAAATGTTTTCATACATTTTCTTAACAATGAGTCTTGCTCCATTTAGAAGACCTGCTGTGTAATTCAAATTTCTCAAAAGCATTACAATGGCACCTTCCTTTAAGACTAATTCGTGAGATGGCAAACCGGTCATCTCAAGGCTGTTTAGAAATTCAATTGGGAATTGCAAGGGTTCACTGTCATCCTCTGTGATGAGTCTATTCACACTTCTATAGGTTTTGCTTGAGCCTGGGATGAGGTCTAAAACCCTTTTGTTTACTTCATCACAGTGTTAAAATTCTTTGGTGTTAAAATGGCACATTTTGATAAGTATGATGAATCGGTAAGCATTGGAAAGTTTTTTCCATATATTTCAGTAACAATGTCTGAATCAGAAATAAGTGGTGGAGATAAGTTCACAAATTCATCATCACTTGTAGGGTATCCCCCGTTGCCAATTTTGAGCAAAAAGTTTGCAAACTCACATTCATTAGTTTTAGCCCTCATATTTAGTGTTAATTTTAAAACTTTGAATAGTGCCCATAGATTTGAAAATTTAATTGAATTCTGCACAGTAGTGGCGGCTCTAAATGAATGAGGCACAACTGGCAATACTTGTCATAAATCTCCTCCTAAGATAATGATTTTACCACCAAATGGCACTTCGTTATTCATTATATCTTTCAGTAGCCGGTTGACACACATTAGAGCATATTTGTTGGCCATTGGTGCCTCATCCCAAATAATTAATTTTGCAGAACGAATGATCGCAGCCCCTTTACTGTTGACTTTTAAGACGGACACAGAATGTTTATTCAAATTCAGAGGTAATTTAAATCGGCTATGAACTGTGCGACCAAGGAGAAGTAACATAGCAACAATTCCAGTCCATGCAACAGACATGACCGGCATACTAAGATCAATGCAACTATGGATTAAGCATTTATATACAAATGTTTTTCCGATTCCACCAGGCCTTTCTATGATGTATGCCTTAAAACTTGCAGACTCATCATTGCTTTGAAGTAAGTTAAGAACTTCGTAAATCACAACACGTTGTTCTTCATTTGCTGAAGCGATCATTTCCGATAATTCAGCATATTGGATTTCATCTAAACTATCCTCTGTATTTTGGGGCAAGTTACCAATATATGGTAAATCAAAGGACGTCAGAGAGAGACCATGTAATATCAGCGTTTCTGAAATATTTTTCAACGCTAATTGGTATGCTACTTCAGTCGCGTATGATCTAAGGAAATCTTCAGACATTGAGTCCTTAAAGAGATTCCACAAAACCAAAGCATTTGATGGAGATTGAAATATAAATATGAAGGCAAATAACTGTCGAAGCTGGTATGGCAATTGAAAAGAAGAAGCCTCTTGTAATGTTCGCTGCCATTCCATATCATCCAATATTAATCCTCGTGCTGTTGCTGATGCCTTAAATGTAGGATATGTAACATTTTCATATGATTTAAATCTTCAAAACTTGTAGCTCCTATTACATATAGTAGTAAGAGACGTAAATGATATCGCTCTGAATCCGCAGGTGAAACATTATACATTCGGCCAATCGTTTTGAAAAAGTGTTTACGTTTATGCCATTTATTTTTCTTCCATACATAAAGAACTGGTGTTTCGGGATATACATAAGGACTTCTTGTTGAAGGATTGCTGTTCAAATTGAACCATGATAATAATTGGGTAGTTTTTAACTGTGCTTGGATTAAAGCTCCCTCCGGGGCATCATTTCTGAAGTAAACACTGAGAATCTGGTAAATGGACTGGCAATCTAACTACAGTATTCTATTAATCGTGCATGCAATATGCAAACATTCTCCAAGCAGCTTCACTTGGTCCGACATATCGTGCATTCAGGAATAAAATAATTTCATCATGATCGAGTACATCGTTTTCCCTACCTATCAGTATGTTGCAACAATCATGACCTTTGTATACATACTTATGAATGTACTTTATTGATCGTACACTGGAACAAATCTAAACATTATATGTGCGCGAAAATATAGACGAATAAATGGATTATATGGGACAATGAACTGATTGGTAACATTTACATCCTCTCCATAAACACGCTTAGTTATGATTCTGCCATTATTTCAACGTTTGTAAAGCGGATAGCCATTTATATTTTCTTGTGTTTCCTCAATAAAGGATTTAGAGAAATCTTGTTTGCATTTTCCGTCCTTCATACATACACAGGATGGATTTGAAATACCACATGGCCTATGTAGCCCATGCTTACTAACTAAGTCATAAAAATCTTTGTTTGAGGAATCTGGAATTTCGGCAGAAACAACTTTATCGATGTTCTCTGCGACCCTAAACTTACAATCATCATCTAACGTTGGAAGCAAATGAACATGGGGCAATCCACGCTTTTGAAACTCCACTGTATACAAAAACGCTTTTACTGGTCCAAATATAGCAACTTTTACACAATAGACGTATTAGTTCCTGCCCCTTCGCATGGAACACTCGTACAACAATGTCTGGTCTGTTATTTGGCGTCTCCCAAGAATGAATACTCTCTGATATTTCAGGCCATGCAGGATTGCAGGTAAATGTTATAAATAGATCAGGTTTCCCAAACTTCCTCACTAATGCCATAGCGTCTTGATAATTCTGCATCATATTTCTGGGGCTACCAATAAAAGAGGATGGCAAAACTACTATAAGACCTACTCTTAACTTATCTTGTTTAGCCCTTATACGTAAAGCATCAGATAAACCAACATAGGTGTCTACAAGCAATTTAGTTTGTTCTCTTCGAATGAACTTTAGTCTATCTCCTTCAATACGACAATAATAGTCTACGAAAAGCTGTTGAGTAATATTTCCAGCGCTTATTATAGGATTGAAGTTACCATTATAACCATTTTCCCTAACTGAAATTCTGTATAGAATGTACTCTCGCATGGTAACAGTCTTCCGTATTTTAGTTTGACGTGTTCCTTCAATAGGCATTTATATGCCAACCATTTTCGTCGCAAGACAAAATTAAAGTATAGCACATGGGATCACAGTGCATACTATCATAATACATTTTCTGTAAACCGCCATCTTTTTCATACACTGTTATATGTCTATGGGAAGGTGGCTCACCATCCTGTAATTATAAACTGTATTTTTTTAACCATTTTGTTTCATCCTAAATTAACGCAGATGCTAACAAAGTGACCATGAATAACCATAAACATACATGAGTTTAAACATAATTATATTTAAAACTAAACAAACAATCTGAATGAAACTAAAAGTCATTAAAAGATCACATTTTTATCTTTATTTTTATATATAATTGTATATTTCAATACTAAACAGTATCTTATACTAATTAGGCCTATACATTTAAAATTATAAACTCTATTTAAACCAATTTTATTACATCCTAAATTAACGCGGATGCTAACAAAGTGACCATGCATAAACATAAACATACATGAGTTTAAACATGGTTATATTTAAAACTAAACAAACCATCTGAATGAAACTAAAAGCCTTTAAAAGATCACATTTTTATCTTTATTTTGATATATAATTGTATATTTAAATACTTAACAATATCTTATATTAATTAGGCCTATAAATTTAAAATTAAAAACTCTATTTGAACCATTTTGTTAAATCCTAAATTAACGCCGATGCTAACAAAGTGATCATGCATCACCATAAACATCCATGAGTTTAAACATAATTATATTGAAAACTAAACAAACAATCTGAATGAAACTAAAAGCCATTAAAAGATCACATATTTATCTTTATTTTGATATATAATTGTATATTTAAATACTAAACAATGACTTATACTAATTAGGCTTATAAATTAAAAATTAAAACTCTATTTGAACCATTTTGTTACATCCTAAATTAACGCCGATGCTAACAAAGTGACCATGCATCACCATAAACATCCACATCCATAAGTTTAACATAATTATATTGAAAACTAAACAAACAATCTGAATGAAACTAAAAGCCATTAAAAGATCACATTTTTATCTTTATTTTGATATATAATTGTATATTTAAATACTAAACAATGACTTATACTAATTAGGCCTATAAATTAAAAATTAAAACTCTGTTTGAACCATTTTGTTACATCTCAAATTAACGCCGATGCTAACAAAGTGACCATGCATCACCTAAACATCCATGAGTTTAAACATAATTATATTGAAAACTAAACAAACAATCTGAATGAAACTAAAAGCCATTAAAAGATCACATATTTATCTTTATTTTGATATATAATTGTATATTTAAATACTAAACAATGACTTATACTAATTAGGCTTATAAATTAAAAATTAAAACTCTATTTGAACCATTTTGTTACATCCTAAATTAACGCCGATGCTAACAAAGTGACCATGCATCACCATAAACATCCACATCCATAAGTTTAACATAATTATATTGAAAACTAAACAAACAATCTGAATGAAACTAAAAGCCATTAAAAGATCACATTTTTATCTTTATTTTGATATATAATTGTATATTTAAATACTAAACAATGACTTATACTAATTAGGCCTATAAATTAAAAATTAAAACTCTGTTTGAACCATTTTGTTACATCTCAAATTAACGCCGATGCTAACAAAGTGACCATGCATCACCTAAACATCCATGAGTTTAAACATAATTATATTGAAAACTAAACAAACAATCTGAATGAAACTAAAAGCCACTAAAAGATCACATTTTTATCTTTATTTTTATATATAACTAGCTGACCCGTACGGCGTTGCCCGTGGTTGTTGGTATTTTCAGTCTTTTTGACGTAATTGTAATTCTTTTTAAGTGTTCGTTGAATACCTGTGCGTATCCTACTGTGGTCATGAAAAAAGTCTAAGCTATTTAGGAAAGCACTGAAAATTGTATTCCTGTAAACTACTATCTAACATGAAAAAGCTTTAAATATATCGTTTTAATTTATAGTTTTTACTAAGTTTGACTTTCACTTAATTTCATTGACAATGTTGCGAGCACCTACGGTCTAAAAGGAAGCTACGTACCAAATTTCATTCCAATTCGTTCTTATAGGGATTTTTAGTAACTTTGACCCCCTCCCCAAACCACCCTAAAATTTCGAATTTCTTTTAACCCTTTCTTAACGAGGGTTTAAATTAGCTGGGGGTCGTAGAAAATATATTTGAATAACTTTGTAACATCCGCGTTAATTTAGGATGTAACAAACTGGTTCAAATAGAGTTTGTAATTTTAAATGTATAGGCCTAATTAGTATAAGATATATATTGTTTAGTATTTAAATAAACCATATACAGTATATATCAAAATAAAGCTACGAATGTGATATTTTAATGGCATCTAGTTTAATTCAAATGGTTTGTTTAGTTTTCAATAAAATATGTTTAAACTCGTGTATGATTATGGTTATGCATGGTGTCAAATAATTTGTTTCTTATTATTATTATTGATAGCGAAAATATGTTTTGAAAAATATTAAAAAATTCATAGTTATAGTATATTTTATATAAACAATATTTTAAACAGCATATCTCTAAGTAGCACTATATAGATATTTTATAACCAATGTTTGAGTTGAATTATAGTTCTGTAAGCATTTTTTGTTGATTTTTCCTTGTGTTTGTTTATAGTTTTTCAATCTAACCTTAAAAAGCTGTTAGTTTTGAAGAGTATTAAAGTGATTATAAATTTGCTAAGTAATGTTGCTATGGTAATGATTGTAAACAAACATAACGTGTTGCTAAGCTTTTTATACGAACAGCTGTTTTTGTAAGCTATGGTTTTGAGTTCATACAGTAAAGGCTGTTGAGTTTCTTCCACATTTGAAACTTTTTCGGGAAACTTTTAAAATTTTTCTTTACGTATAAACCTTCTATGAACTACTGCAAACATTTTAAGACCAAAATTAGCCAAATCGGTCGAGCCGTTCTCGAGTTTTAGCGAGACTAACGAACAGCAATTCATTTTTATATATTTACATATATAGATAGATTGTATATTTAAATACTAAACAGTATCTTATACTAATTAGGCCTATAAATTCCCAGTTTTCGTTCCAGTTTCCACTTTGCGTTGTTTACGCTTCCATTTAGTAAATTTGGTATTCCTACCAAGACCCATAGTAAATACAACTGGATTTGATAACTCACAAACAACACAATAGCTGAAAATTAATAATAAAGCAAATAATAATAATCACCTCATCTACAAATTCATAGTTTCATGATTGAAATTCAGCAGATACATAATAAAAGTCTTTGAAAGCCTAAACAAAATGAAATTGGACTTACAAAACAAATACCTTTTCACTATCTAATCTAAATCAAAAATAATGGTACATATGAAAGAATATTCAATCATATGTTCCATGAATATATGATATAAACATATGGTTAACAAAAGAAGGAATGGATTTTACAAAGACAATTTTGGAAAACTTTAGAAAAAATTAAACTTTATGTTGGTTGTCCACAGTGCGTTCGCTTAAAACTAGCCCAATTTCAATAATCAATGACTCAAATGAAAGCTGGTATTCCACTGAAGGTTCTTAGGCTAAAATATATAAAATAATTTAATAACAATTTGAGATATGGATATTTAATTAATATATATAGGCGCAAATTCTACTAATATATTTCGTACTCACATTTCAGCGCCTTCGTGAGTAAACTAATTTCCCAAATGGTTGTTTGATACTCGAAAATATTTATACTAACTTAATTTTGTAAATTCGCTCGACTCACGGCAGCGGTTCAACTGCGTGGTCGAATTATTCAATTTGTATTTCAATTTGTTATACATTTTTATATGTTCCTACGTTAGTGGACCATACATATTTGTGTAGTAGTATTGCCTACTAACCTTCAAATAAACCTTATATACGTCTTTGTCGTTTTTACAGTTTTGACTTTACAAGCCGTAAAAGCTGTAAGAACGCAACCAACAAATGTATTAAATGATCAGACGCAGTTTAGATCCAACGTTATATTTGAAAATTTATTAAAGTTAAATTCCCCTAATGATTATGCAACCAATGTTACAACTTAATATGACCCAATATTCAAATCGTTTCAGTGGGTATTTATTTATGATAACCCACAGGTAGTATACTGTCTTGTTTGCGGAGTTTTATCGTGTGTTTTAATGTATTTGTTAATGATCCTTTATTGGTGAATTTTTATATATTGTGAAGTCATTGTGTTCTAGATGCGATAGTACTGTTAAGTATTCGTCTTCATAAATGACATTTTAATGTCGAAACTAGTCAGACTGTAAAAAATTCTAAGTAGTATAAGGATCATTAATTTGAAGGTTTTTTCTATTTTACAAAAATTTATTTTTTAACAATGGCCTATCAAATTTTTACTAATAAGAAATTACCTTGGAAACCTAATGCATTATAATATTTTGGCTTGAATTCGAAATTTATTTCTAAATTAAAAGTTATTTTATCAATATAATTTATACAGTAAATAAAATGGCATTAATTAAAAATTTAAGAAAATGTAAGTATACATAACATTATTTATTGTAAACGAATTTGTCGCGATTATATTGTGATGCGTCAATCTAAATCAATTATTTTAGGAATAAAAAAGGAAAGTAACCACAATCTCAAATGTGTCTGAACAGAATATTACACAACCAATATATTTCTAAATTTTTGACTACTATTTATAGTGTTTTTTCATTTCTAATATCATACACTTTAAAAGCTATACAGATTCAAAGTGTTTACACATACACAAAATAGGTATGTAAAATCTATTACAACTTATATTATAAAGTTATAATTATTTTCAATATCAAGTGTCGAGATACAAATGAAAAAAAGAGGTCAGAAAGAAGAAATTAACTTATATTATTGTGTTAGTGATATTTAAAACAAATAGGCCAACTCTAAAGTACTTTAAAATTTACATAAATACCTTAATTCCTTGTACTGCTCGCAGTTATATTGTGGTTACTCTTTATTCAGTGACGTTTCGCTTATTTGTTTAGGAATTTTCAAAACCGTTTATACAAATTTTAAAATGATTTGCATTTGTTAAACGCGTGTCAAAAAAACTAGAAATTACACAAAAACTCTCCCCAAGAATTAGCACAAAAACACAAACACACGTAATGGGGCATAAATATGCTGATGTAGTTCATTTTAAATGAGCTATCTGCACTCTGACCCGTCCCTGTATCAGTACTGATTTGCTAGCTTTGTGTAGTTTTATTTATTTTGGAGATTTAAAAAATGTTGTTAAATCTTACAACTTTAGAAAATTTAAAAATGCTGTTAAACTTCAGCCACAACTGTGGTGTAAATTTGTGTCTTGTTTTCTTCTTCCAAATGCTAGATAGAGAGAGAGATTGACGGAGATAAACTAGAGCTATTTAGTTTTAAGTTTCAATAACTAAGTGCCGTCAAACAATAACAGCACGGCAAACTCTATTTCTTACAATTAAAAATTATTCTAAATAAAGCCTATGACAGAGATATAGGCCTAGGGGATAAATCATTTTATTACTATATTTAGAAAAGAATAATTACATCTTACTGTTAGGCTACTTCATAATTAAAATGAGTTATGGCCATTTATTGAAGTGTTTGTAGATCAGCCATAAATAAATATGCATAATTTTCTTATTTATTTTTGGAGCGGCGAAATTAATTACTTTAAACCATAACTAATTCGTACACCTTAATACTTACAATATTATAGTGCAAACAAAACTCTTACAATAAAGTGATCCAAATAAATAACATAACCTCACTTTCCTTTAAAGTTTTATCATTTAAAAAACCAAAACTGTATCCCAAATTATAGTAAGTTTAAGCATATGACACTAAGTAGTTTTATGGTTACATGTAACTGGTAATATATGAATCGTTTAAATTCCAAAAATAACTTGTAATCTACAAAAATTTACAGTAATAATGAACTGGTAAAAACGTTAACCCGGTAACATGTGACTTTGCAAGAAACATTTCTGCCATTGAAGTACATGCAAATTTAAAATGATGGCCAGAAATATGTAATGTGATATGTAATCCAGCTCACTCATAAAGCACTTTTTTTTAATTATATTTTTGTATGACTGCCTAATGTATTTATTCAATTTGGATGTAAAATATTATATATAGTATATATCAGGATTACTATCAAAAACAAATTTAGCATAGAGTTTAAAGCGGTATTTTAAACTACAGTTTCACCGAAAACTTTGATAAGGAAACTTTAAAAAATAACTACTATTTATCAATTTAAAATATTTGTTCAGTTGTGTTCAATTTTAATTCACATTTCAGCTGATTTAAGATGTTTAGTGTGTGTACTATAATCAGCTGTTTACTCTATTAACTCTAAACAGCTGTTTGCATACTTAAAATACTATTTTGTTGTTTTATTTGTATTAGGTTTTTGTTTCGATTTAGGCCTAAACAATATTGTTTATTTTTAATCCAAATTGTATTTAAATACTTAATATTGTTACGGACCTTTGCGTTGAAGTTGTCTTGGAATAAACAAAATTCTTAAATACAAATATGAGTATGGAGTTAATATATCTCGGACTTAAAACTGTTTTAACACACCGGCTACTAGAAGGAGTAAGAAGGATTTTCAAGTGCACTTTGGTATCCTTGTAGAGTTTATATCATATTTTTGTTAGAACGGTTCTGTTCATAATCAAAATTTTTCATCCAACAATACCTAGCGCTCTTTAAGTGTTAGAAATACAGAGATTCGGTTTTAGCTTCTTAATGATGAAAACATTACCAACATTTAGTCTCGCGTGAATCAACATACAGAAGGTATGAACCACAGAAATATTATCGGTGATTATGTGAAATTGTGATTTAAAAACATATATAACCTGTTTCAAACACAATAGCTTCTTGCACATAATTAAAGCTCCCTTTTCTCCGAATTCACTTTGCGATAGTGAAGCCGCATAGACAAGTAAATCAATTTACTTAATACGAGCGTATTGTGTACATTGTGTGTACTGTATATTATATTAGCAGGCTACCTATGTTATTCAACATTAAGAAAAAGGTTTCAATAAACAAATAACCTTGTTTGTAAAGTGTTATGTTGATAGTCCATTTAGGAACTTCTTACCTTTGTTTCCGTCAAGTGACATCTTTTTTGATAAAGAAAAAACGCACTAAACGGGAACAAAGATAAGCCACTGTATTATAATCAATTAGTGATCTTTATACTGAAATTGAATTAATTATTTAGGAGCATTAAACTTTTGTACTTGAATTAAAATATTTTAATTTCAATGTTAAAACATATGTATTTGTTATTTCAGATTTTTGCTGCTGCTTTTATCGCCTACGAACAATTTGTAAGTACAATATTATATATAACGTTACCTTATATTATCACGCACAATCGGTTTTGTTTATAAAAATGTGATCCATATTTATGCTGCATCTTTCTTATTGACCCAAATGAATATGACTCTCTTAAAAAGATGTCGTTCATCACTTTTCTCTGTTTTACAGGTTTAAGAGATAGACATTATAAATGTTTTTTTTTTTTTTAATAATAAAAGTGTTTATCATAGATATATATAATAATGTAATTGAGGCATTACGAAAAAGCTCGTTTCCGTAGCAAAGCACGACATATATATATATATATATATATATATAATATTTTGAATCGATAATAGGCCTAATTGTGTTTATGTTAGTTGTAAATCCAAATACACCTTGAAGTCGGATTATTCACTTTCAAGTTAATCTATTCGTATATCATTTTATTCGTGCAGGGAGTGTTTGCAATTGTTTACATTAGTTATTGTATTTTTCTAGTCAACTTTAACGATTTTTATAGCTCAAACAAATTAATAAGTCAAGTAAAAATTACAACTTTTAGCTACGTAAAAACCATGTATAAAATCCTTCTTAGAAAACAAACTGTAGGCCTACTTCATTCAGCCATATACGACATCATGACGTTAGAAGCGCCTAAAAGTTATGCAACAACAGAACCGGTGCACCATGAGTCTACATCGCATCGGCAGTGCATGTTCAAGTCGGACCTTTTTTAAGAAATTAACTAAGATATAATATGTATTTTAGCGACCCAGGAATGGTGAATGTTTAAAAAAATGTTTTTACGAGTTTTTTTTAATGTGAACTACGTGTTGTGTAATGTTATAATTTTCTTGTTCTTCAACAAAGACACTGTGATGTCGAAACAGCAGTAAGACGTGTCTGAGTAATAAGCTACTGATTTGAAGGATAGTAAACGAAACTTTGTATAACACATCAACAGTCTAGGAAGTAGGAATTATAAACATGATCAACTGACAGTATTACTGAATTAATATTATTAGAATTGTTAATGTTAATGAGATAAATACAGGAAATTACTAAAGAATTTTACCTCATTTTTTGAAAGTTTGTGTTGTAAGTATTTCACCTGATTTTTTCCCGTCGTGAGACTTTGGTTGTGTTGTCCTGCTTATGACGCGTTAGACCAGTAGTAGACGATGCGATGGTGTACTTGTTGTGTACTTTAAATTATGTGTTGTGTACTTGTTGTAATTAATGCGTTTGTGTTTTTGTGAATATATGACGACCTGAATAGTGATGATATATACTTGAAAATGAGATTACGTTCTCGAAACGCGTTGTAAGCAGGACAACACATCAAAGTCACACGAGGGACTAGAAAAAAGGTAAACATTTTTGGATACTTGGATACCAAAAAGTTACTTGGATACCAAAATCACGAAACTAAAATTAATTTTAAAGTCTCCTTAAAATTAAGGTACAGCAATATGTGTAGGTTTTAAATGATAAATCAATTTATTTATATGTTTATATTACAGACAAGAAAGAAGGATTGGCTAATTCTACCAGCAGTGTAGCTTTGGACCGGAATAACGATGACAGTTTTGGTATGTACTAAAGAATATTTTCAATAGATTTACCAAATTTTAAAAACGTCTTAAATCCATTTTCTATTGTACAATTTGGTACATATAATGTGCCGATCTTTACTTAACTTTCCTTAATGGGCTTCAAATTGAGCATTCCATCAGATTTGAGACATAAACTTAAGATTTATTTTGCATGAGAGGTTTAATAATAAAATTACAGAAACTTGTTTACTATGTATATATATAATAATCAAATTATCATAAATACAAAGCTGTTAATATTCTAACCAAATTTGACAATTTTATTCAACAAGATCTCTTCTTTCCAAATTTTCATATACTGTAATATTATTAAAACTTAAATCAATGTATTACGGTTAAGTCTTTGTGACAATTACCCTCTAAATTATGAATAAATACAAATCACAGTATAGTAATTCTGGATGTATGTTGATAGTGGTCGGGCTAAATAATGTCTTCCACACAAACAATAGCTTATGTTACAGTTTATAGTTAAAGAGAGCCAGCTTGAGGATAAATGTTAAAGCCTAATTTAGTCTTTTAATAACCTTGGCTATAGTCTGCTTCAGATGGACTCAAGGTGGACTTAATTGTCCTAACCTTCAGTTAGTTTACTTGTAAGTTCGGACCAGCAGAGGAATAGATCGTTTTGCTTTACTCTAATACAATTAATTACTTTTATAAAACACGTAAAACGAATCTGTGGCCTTATATCTGTGTTTTATGTATAAGGTATGGCCTCAACTTGGCATGGGAGATACTGAAATAAAAAAAAACTCTAAGAAAGTTTAGGAATATTTAAAATATAGTTTAGTAAAGCATACAAATTAGTATTTAGAAATTTTAAACATTTGCCCAATTTGAATGCATAGCTCAGTTGATTTAAGTTATTTGGTACAATAATCAACTGTTACTATATTTCCTCCAATCACCTGACTTAATTATTTTTATTTTTTATTTTAGATCTAATATTTATTTTTGGCTTTTGCACGCTAAAAAATTGAATTTATATTAATTACCTATCATCATCAGTGCATGCAGATAATTTTAGAAATGTAACCTTGTTTTCCAATTCAATAGCATTTCTCCATTTTGGCAAGCCGGAAGCAATTTGAGTAACAACAATGACATATGGTTCTGTACAACAGCCAAACCATTAAAAGTGTTAGATATACAATTTAAATTCGTGTCGACAGGTTTGATAGCAATTCTTAGTAAATTAGCCCAAGTTTTTTTAAAGGTGCACTTTGGCTACCAGAATCTAGAATGTGAACTCTGTGTTGTGTAATGTGATAATTTTCGTGTCTGAGTAATAAGCTACTGTTTTGAAGGATAGTAAACGAAACGTTATATAATAAATCAACAGTCTAGGAAGTAGGAATTATCAACATGATCAACTGACAGTATTACTAAATTAATATTATTAGAGTTATTAATTATAAATTGTAATGAGATAAATACAGGATATTACTAAAGTATTTTACCTGATTTGTTTTACCAACTTGTGATTTTGGTTGTATTGTTCTGCTTATGTCGCGTTAGACAGTGTTCAACCAATGAATACTTAAATGTTAAGAAGCGCAGGTCTTATGGACTCAATTCTAACAGATTTTACAAACTTGGCGCCCTAAAGATTTGTAGTTGGGCACGACTCCGAGAGGAAGCGCTGGCAAACCATTTAGCGTGCAGTGGAGAGCGAGAGAGCGCGAGATAGTGTTTCTCCCCTCTCATTGGTATAACGATAATGCAATTCATTTGTACTATATTAAGATTACTTGCCGAGTGCGGCTGGCTGAACGAAGGGTTTACCCCACTCACACAAGGATAGGGAATAAAAACTTTCGCTATTGCGTTATATACAATCCCAGACACAATCGCGTTTTGTTTGTTTAGAAACTAAATATAACTTATATAGGTATATTCAGGAACACAATTTGTTGTAATTATTTTCTAATTGATATTGTAAATATGGCTATTTTTCTTTTAAGTTTAAATTTGCAATTGCGTATATAACTTTGTAAATAATTAAGTAATAATATATTTTGTATTGCTACAAATATATTTTGTCAGTAAATATATCTATTTCGTGTATGGAAAATTATATTTGTATTGAGTTTATAATACTTTGTAAATAATGAATTAATAGTTTTGTTTCTCGTTTTATTGCTACACGCATATTGACAGTCCAGTTTATAAATATAATTAGTTTATACTGCAATTTCTGAAAAATAAATGAAATATAATCTTTAAATTACAATCAGCCATGTATGTAAACGTTTGTTTTAAATACCTTCCATTTGTTATACAATTGACAATTTTTTAAATACCAAGTTGGAATTATCTTCCTCAGAAAATTAAAATAAAATTCAAAAAAGTAAAACGCAAGCCGGATCCAAAATTTAATACAGAATCTTTAGTTTATTTATCATCACGCAAATATAAAAATTATATAAAGCCTATCCTCGTGCGAGTCGCCGATTGCTTTCTCTTTTACTGGAGCAGACCATTAAATTTATGCATCGTAATGTATAAAAAAAATCGTTTTCCCAGAAGTTTTGAATCACTTATTAAATTATAAAAATATGTAGGCCTATGTCAAGTTCAATGGACAACATTTTATTTAATCGCCTGGTTTTTTATTTCTATAAAAAATATATATATAAAAGTATTCATTCTTCATTTTTTGAATTTGTTTTTTATTTAAATGTTATATAATTTGAAAAAGATGGCAAATAACTTTGTAGCCTTGGCGAAATCTGTGATTATACAGGTTAAGCCTAGTCTTTGACAATATAACCTTAATAACATTCAAATTAAAAATTGTAATGAATTATGGTTGAATTTCGACCACTGAGCGATCACTAGATTTTTGAAATACATATTAAAATATACAAACAAATAGCCTATTCTTTAAGTTTATAACAGGTCTTATGACCTATTTAACAATAAAAACATGTGTTTTTTTTCTATGGACACTTAATCGAAAAAAATACTGCCAGTTAACCATAGGCGTAACCAGGGTCATAACCCTCCCCCAATTGTAACAAAATTGTTCACCGTTTGTTTACACTTTGAATAATTAAAATATATCGCATTACTAAAAATTGAAGTTTACTGTTTATTAGTGAGTTTTGGACTACTTTAACCACTATTGAAAATACTTTCTTGACTATTATGTTTATAATTTATTTTAAATCAACAATTTTAATTAACAATATTTCTCACTTTTTTAACCTTGTACTAAAATTAAAAGATACAAGTTTTTCTTAACCAGTAAAATTCTTACTATGATTTTAGTCAATCTTTAACATAGTACCAATCAACATCAAAATTTTAATGAATAGTGAATTAATAACATACAACAATACAGTTTTGTTCCTCCCTCTTGAAATATTTTACACTATAATAAACTATAGGCAATGAATACTTATTGCTATAGGCCTAGTTAAGAGCAGGTCAAATTATTATAAAATAGGCCTGAATCACAATTGGAAGTAAAAATAGTATACCTACATATATCTTGGGTTTAAGCAAATAACAATATAATCTGGACTAATGAAGTTATTACCAAGTTTCATCAATATATGTTCAGAAATAAGCAAGATTGAACAACGTACTGTGTTTAGCATTTTAAATATCTCTGCAGTGGATTGACGTAGAACAAACTCCCTCTAACCGGTGTTATTAAATTTTTTGGAGTTTTGGCCACTTGCATATTTTCAAAAACTCATAAAAAATAAAAATTCTAACCCAATTCAAAAGTGTTCTACAGCTTTTTTTATATAGAAAAAGGTTCAGAAAATTAATATTAGCAACTAAAAAATTGATTGATGTAAAATTACAAAAGTTATTGGCTCAAGATAAAAAAATTTTTCAATAGGCCCTAACTTAAGAAAAATATTTAACTTTATTCCAATATAAAAAGCAGATAAAATTTTTTTGTAATTTTTCAAAATATACAAATTTAGTTATAAATAGAAGAGTATAAACATAATTATCAAATTCAAAACTTTTTTCAGAAAATACATGTTTTTATGTTCCTGCGACAGCGACAAGAAACGCTACTATAACAGGCCTATTTTGAAAATGAGTAGGCCGATATATTTGTTACCTCAAAATTAATTTATATTATACCAAATTGTAGAGAATAAAACATAGAATTGAACTATATACTTGAAAATGTTATGTATCCTTTTATTTTGGTCTCAGAAATTCTAGAATGAAAGAAATTGTCTAAACGTCTGACAAATTTCACCAAAAATTATGTAAATAAAGTTAAATAACACTGTAAAATATTGTTTAGAATTTCTTTCAAGATAAACAAAAGTTTTTTAGTTTAGTTCTAAATAGAAGTGCATAAAAATAAGTATCAATTTCAAAAACATTATTTTCAGAAAAGACATGTTTTTATGTTCCTGCGTCAAGAAACGCTACTAAAGCAGGCCTATTTTGAAAATGGAATTACGAATATTATATACTTTATTAAAAATCAAATTTATTTGTAACAAATTGTAGAGAACAAATCATAGAACTGGACTGTACAAATTTTGTACAAATTTTAAACTTCTCTTCAATTATTATATTACTAGAACCACTTAATGATTACCATAAAAATGTTGTATTTGTTTATACGTTATTTGCAGTCACTTTAACAAACATTAACTATTTAGATCTAACCACTATCTCTTACCTTTCTTTATTGCTCACTGGAAAATAGAAAAAAGGTACATCTGCATTGGTTGATGAATTCTGACAATTAATGTAAGAACACTTTCTCCCTCCACTTTTTTTAGTACTCATCATACACAATAACTAACCAAATTCTCCAATACACACCACCTACAACTTCAACGGAATATACAGCAATTAATATTAAACGCCTAAATATTCATTGCCTGCCGTCTCATCATTTCTCATTTGACTGAAAATAGCTCTGCTTCATTTTCCGTCTCTTTCTTTCATATTCAGTCGCTGTCGCTCTGTATGGTCGTTACATACCAGAAAAATAGGGGAAGAAAACATTGTATCTCGCGCTCTCTCGCTCTTGACCTCGCACAAAATCATAAATATGACATCGTTCAACCAATCTTAATATAATAATAAAGAAAACGCCTTACATTTCTTTCTTTCGTGGACTTATAAATAAACCCGTCTCGTCTAAATCACAGTTTGTACAAATTATCGATGATGTTTATTTTACCTTAAAAATTATTTCAAGTATTGCTTACATATTGTATTGAAAAATATCATGAAAAGCATTTTAAGAATAAAATACTAACATTTAGTAAATAAATTACCTTTAAAAATTTTGCTTACACAGCCACAATAAATAGGAAAAGAGAATACAAAAGTGTAAATATTCATAGAAAATGAAATATATATCAGTCAAGTGATAAAGTTAGAGTAAAATTGTAATAACTTATCAAATTACTACATCACTTCATAAATAAATTAACATTGAAAAAACATATTAAACTACCAATCTTTGTAACTCTAATATTATACATTTGTCACTAATAAATAAGAAGACTCTGAGAAAAATTTATAGTAATAGATATTTGTTTTTTTACGTTAAAGCACGCAGTACCTTTTTTCGATTACAAAAATAAATCTCCTACATTGATTAAGTTATTGCACCTTTCTTAAAATAAAAAACATACAAAGTTTAACAATACTGTATAGGATTACTCTTAAATTTAAAGGTGGAAAGAGATGACAAAAAATGAAAACTCAAGAACAAATGCTTATTGTATTTAGCAAAAGTGATGCATTTTAAATTTATATATTTACTTTTATTATGAACTTCCTTTGAAATATTAATAAATAGTCAAGGTATAAAAGTTTCTATATCAACTGTAACTTTCTGTTCTTCATAGCGAACTTTTCTTCAATATCGTTAGTTTCAGTATGTTCTCTGAGTATTTTCTTCTCTATGTACAACAAAGATAAGTTTGAAAATCTCTCTTGAACACATAAATTCGTTTCTTTAGTCCGACTAGCCAATCGTAGACCGAGTGAGAGGGAGAGAGGAGAAACACTCTCTCGCTCTCCACCACACGCTAAATGGTTTGCCAGCACCCGGAGTCGTGCCCAACTACAAATCTTTAGGGCGCCAAGTTTGTAAAATCTGTTAGAATTGAGTCCATAAGACCTGCGCTTCTTAACATTTTAAGTATTCATTGGTTCAACAGTGTACAGATGCGAAGGTGTACACAAACCAACTGAACCCGTTTAGCGCTTTAAATTATGTGTTTGGTACTTGTTGTAATTAATGCGTTTGTATTTTTGTGAATACATGACTACCTGAATAGTGATAATATATACTTGAAAATAAGATTACGTTCTGGAAACGCGTCGTAAGCAGGACAACACATCGAAGTCACACGACGGACTAGAAAAAAGGTAAACAATTTAGTAATTTGCTGTATTTATCTCATCCCAAGTTACTTGGATATCAAAATAACGAAAATAAATAAATTTTAAAGTTTCCTTAAAAATAAGGTACGGCAATATTGTAATCTATTTGTATTGAATGTTAAATTAATTTCTGTGTTTGTAATTACAGACTTACATTTGGGAAATTCAAACAATTTTGATTGGGTCTTTGACGAATGCATCAGTTTTGGTATGTGCTAAAGAATGTTTTCAATAGGTATACCAAATTTTAAAAATGTCTGAAATCTATTTTGTATTGTTTAATTTAGTACCTATAATCTGCCAATCTTTACTTAACTTTTCTTAATGGGCTTCAATTTGAGCATTTACTCAGATTTGAGACATTAAAAGAGTATTTTTGCAGAGTTATCTATGTGCACACTATTTGTATCTTATTTTTGCCTTAGAGAAATTTGTGTTATTGTATTCGTTGGATAATAACACATTATGAAACATTAATACATCTAAATTAATTTAAAAACTATCTTATAATAGGATTTAAAGTTTAAACATTAATGAATAAAATGTAAAATATAATGATATTTTGCCATAGGTTTTATTATTTTTACAATTTCAAACTCATAGTGATTCTAATAAGTTTTGTTTTTCAAGGTTCTTAATAAAGTTTTTTTTTTAACATAAAATCGTTTGCAATATGACTTTGTGCAAATGATGTCATTGCTAATTTGATGTTGGTGGTCAATTAAAGCGTTTTATCAGTCTGGTTATCCACGACATACGATAACCGATGTTCCGCCTGTTGTCTGAATGGGATAAACAAATATAATTAATATCACCAATGTTAATATCAGACAGTCAATTCCCAGGTTGACTGGACTTTAGGTTGATACAACCTTGCTTTGTTATTCATAACTGTGCATGTTTGTCCAGTCTTAATAGTAAAAAGCCCAGTACCTGGGAATTCCAGTGGGCTTAGCTTTACTATTTTTATACTAATTACTATGTTTTATAACTTAGATTAAGTGATCTACTGGATTAAACCCTTGTAAAGAACAACAGATGTATCATCTTTAACATTTCAATGTTATTTAAATGGGGAAATCTTTTAACTTTGATTGGCCATTGTGTTGGATAGAGTTAACATACAGACCTGTGCTTTGCGCCAATCTTCTTCTTTTATCATGGCCTTTAAAATAAGATGTCACTCAATAGGGGTTCTCATTTAAAATTTTCGACTTACCCCCAAAATACCCCATTTTTGGAGGAAGGGTTGAAATTTACGATACACCAAAAAACTCCATTTTTGTTCATGTTAACAATACCCAAATCTGTCTATTTGGATTAATAAAACAAATTATATGGGGGTGGGACTTTTAAGACACGGCTTCATATAACTAACACATAATGTGTTAAGTTTTATTTATGTTGTCGTACATAAATATGTTTAATTTAATTCCAAGTTTGAGGTAACATAAAGAATTTAGGTTTAAAAAAATAGGTTCGTACGTTTAATTTAAATATTTTTCAGTTCATAGTACAATACAAATAAAATTACAAGCATTAATTATACATTTTTGAACCAGCACGTTAATTACTCGATAATAGAACTACACACTGATACAACCCTTCCTTGTGATTTAAAAAGGTTTTGCATAGCATACTTAAGCCAACACCTTTTGTCTAGCAATTAATTCATTCTTTTCTAAAGAAAAATGTCTTGCTTTAGGTCAGCAGAAAATCTCCTTGAAAACAATAGAACATTTAAGAGTTTTAAACGACACTTAGTTCAACAAAGTAAAGTTCAATTAATTGTTCAAAGAGAATTTACATATTATATAGTGCGAAATAATATAGTTCGAAATGGAATTTAAATAATACTAGGGGAGTCCCCTGCGTGCTCCGCACGCAAACTCCCGATGGAATCTTCTAAAAAGATATGTTATGTTTTATTTACAATAAAGGTGTAGGATTAATAATAACCTCAAAACTAAGATTATAAATAATGATAAATGTTCAAATCAAATTATTTTGTATATGTTTTAACAACAGTTATAATAAAAGTTAAAAGAACCAGTAAGGCTCAGGTGTAGGCCTACACTTTATCAAAAACTTTACCAAAAAGTTATTCA
>JAGFPH010001050.1:271055-301292 GCA_018207615.1 Philaenus spumarius
ACAATTTCTGTATTTGGGGCGTAGCCCCATGGCTCTTTAGATGGCAAACCATACCACGACGTTGGCTACTATACACAGGATCCACCATAGGTAAATAAATTGACGTTAATTACAATTTATAAACAGAAAATCTAAATTTCTATATTTGGGCGTAGCCCCTATTGCAAAATAGATGAGAACAATACCAAGTAAACTAGCGATAAACTCGGACGTCATGTAAATAGGCCGACAAGTTTTAAACTTTATAAGCAGATAATACTAATTTTTGATTTGGGGACGTAGCCCAATTGCGATATAGATCCGAACCATACTATAAAGTCGGCCGCTATACGTTATTGTTAATTAGTGTAAACAATGTTATAAAATGGTTATATAAACACCAATACCCGTATTTGGAGCGCAGCTCCTTTGCATAATAGATCCGTACCAAACCATGAAGTCAATTGCTCTACTCTCTCGTCATCAAATATAATACTGTACTTAAAACGTATTAAATCATGTTACTAAACATAATACACTTGTTTAGCAATACACAATGACCAGGCGAAAGAAGCGGTGCGTTTTAATTAAAAAGTTCGTTTTGTTATTAATTTGTTTTCAAATCAAAACTTAATAAGAAGCAATAACACAAAACAAACCAAGGCGTTTGCCGTCAGGCAATTTCCCCTCAAGCCACGTCAGCCAATAGCAGAGCTGTTACCCCCACAGTACTTCAAAGGGATAGTAGACCATCAAGTTCTGTTAGTTTATAAATTATTATAGGCGGATCATCAAGATAGGCTCTTTTCACGAGGACCATCAAGTTCCAAAATTTCGACTATAAGGTATTTTTTATGGAATATATGTGTACGAATCCTTATAAATGAACCAAATGACATATTATAGTCAATAGCATCTTTATATAAACCTGTTTAAATGAAGAGTCCCATGGACCATCTTTATAGTGTACAGTTTACAAGACCATCACCTTCCGCTCAATCATGAATATATATATATAAATACTACAGTAAAATTATGCAAAACATCTCAAGCCTTTAGACCAGGTAAGGTAACTAGTCATATCCCGTCAGCTTGGAAGCGAGCCAACCACCGTTTGCTTTACTTCCACCCTCCTACCCTCAAACCACAGATCGAACCCAGGATCTTCTGATCAGAAAGACCCAATTTTACCTCTCAGCTAATAAGACTTGTACAGAATAAAACTGAAAAAAAAAATATAGTTTAAAAAAACTAAAAAACACGCTTTTATAATACATCGAACTAAAAAGTGAAAAATAAATATAGTTTAAAAAAAACTAAAAAACACGCTTTTAGAGCATATCAAACTAAAAAGTTAAAAATATTTTTTCAAATAAGCTTAAAACAATAATAAACGATAAATACTAGCATTATTGTAAAAGAAGCGTTGGGCGCTCGATGTACGAGAAATATGGACAAAGCGCCCCACGCTTTTTTTACAATAATGCTAGTATTTATCGTTTATTATTGTTTTAAGCTTATTTGAAAAATTATTTTTAACTTTTTAGTTTGATATGCTCTAAAAGCGTATTTTTTAGTTTTTTTAAACTATATTTATTTTTTAATTTTTAGTTCGATTAATTATTGAAAAAAAAAATTTGGCCCGGACGGGATTAGTACCCACGATCGGTGAGTCTGGGGATTGATGTCAGCGACGACCCGCGCCTTAGACCGCTCGGCCAACGAACGAACTTGCGTAAGAGAGATATACTAACAGTAATAAGCCACTGGCTTTTAGTCCAAAGGAGAGTTACTTACAAACATACAAGTGGAGCTAATATAAGAGTGTTAAAAATACCCCTCTTAGTCACTTTACAAAGCAACCTTTTTGCCTATCTCGCCCCTCGTTTATAAGCGAATTCTTTTAATTATTTTAAACATGACTTCAGCCAGGATTGCCAGAAGAAAAAGGAAAATTGATCTGCAAGAAGAAGAAAATCAGGCAGAGGACCCAGACAACCCATCATATGGTGCTGGGTGACATTAAAGGTAAATTTACTTCTTATTTTAGTAGTTTATTTTACTTTTTTGAGATTTCGAGTAATTTTTATTTTTTAAAGTTTAGTTGCATACCTCAGAAACCGTTAGACTTAGAGCTATGATTTTTTTATGGTATCTTAACAGTGAATATATCTAGTTCCTTAGAGAGTTTCATGACAATTAATTTACAATAAAAAAAATTAAAAATTAAAAACCTTGATTTTTTAGTTTTTAGAACATATAAAAAAAATTTAAATTCGCAAACAAATATTATTTTTTTATGAAAATATACGATTATCTCTGCGGAAGTAGACAATAAATAAATATTTAATTTTTTTTTTTTAATTAGGTCTCTATGTAGTCTGGTCCCAAAGATATGTGACATAAAGTTAACATTACGGTTAAATGGGACTCGGGGTGCCCTTAAAGCTAGTTTTTATTGATTTGTGTGTGTTGAAACATGTGTTGGTTGAGCCTAGGCCTAACTTAAAATATTATTTTATACTAAAAGCTGGACATCCGAATCAACTGTTTTATTTGTTATTTAAATCAATTGGTTGCTATGGTAATGAATGTAAATACATTCAAGAATTTGTTTTATCAGTCTAGGCTTAACCTAAAATTATGTTTAAATTATTTTACCTGCCTTAACAGCAACATACACACATGAATAATGTTCTGTGCACATCTTTGAATGATATAAGTTTCATCTTTAAATTGTTGTTTTTTTTTAGTTTTTCATAATGTTGCTTATTTATTGGCATTGGTATTACAGCTGTTAGGCACTATGTGTTTAACGTCCAACTTGATCCTGTGAATTTTTTCGTTGAAAGATACTGGAAACTAATGATTTTCTTTAAACCAGCTGATTCCTTTTGCTACAATTGTCTGTTCTTAGATGCACAATCACGTGTTTTAATAATAAACTGGATAGGGAAACTTAAAGTGATGATAAAAAACTTGTTTTAAAGTTTTGTTATTACACTTTAATGAAATTATTTAAAAAATGTAAGTAAATTGTGCAAATATAGAATTGTGCAAATATATAATATAGAAGATATAATTTAAAACAAACCACGTGCAAAACGGTTCAGTGGAAACCTCAACTCTTCAAAGAAGTGCAAAGTTGAAATTTTACCCCATTTGACATAAATATTTTCAAAATACAAATAAAACCTGCACATATAGAACCTTTGTTTTGGTACAACCCGCTTGTAAATCGGTCCAGTAGAACGGTCAGGCTCGCTGTCATAAGCTTTTCATTGTTTCTCTATGTTAAATCTCCACAAGAAAAGTTTATTTTCCATTTTTGTCCAAATTAACATAGATATTTTCAAAATAGGCATAAAACCTGCACATATAGGACCGCTAACCTTTGTTTTGGTACAACCCGCATGTAAATCGGTCCAGTAGAACGGTCAGGCTCGCTGTCATTAGTTTTGCAAAAGTTTTTTAATATATAAGATGCTGTATAGTAACTTGTGTAGAGACTATTCACAAAATAAATAGGTTACCAAAAAAATAATGTTGTGGTTATAAAGTTATTTTCCTAAGTAGATGGTTTATAGTTGTATGACTAATAAAGTTAATTATAAATACATATATAAACCATATCCTTACCGATTTAAAGTACAGAATAGGCATTTCCTAACTCATAGAGAAAACAGACGTAATGAAACAACTATGGATGGTCATTCTAAATTTTAATTATTATTATAACAGATTATATTATTTATTATAATATTCATTCTTAAACGCAAATACACTATTGAACATACTATTTTAAAAGTAAATAGGCAAGTTTAAATATATTAATAAATCTAAAATTTTAGTTGTAGGTTTTAGATAGTCTCTACGTAGTAAAGTATTGTTTGTACAAATAATAACTTCATTTAACAAACTCATATTTTAGTACTAAATTATTTTTAAAAATATTTGTGAAAGTCATAAAACGTTTTGATAGTTAAGCTATTACAAAAATTTTTCGACAGTGCCAGTTGTATCAAAATAATCTCAACTGTCATTAATGACTTCACCAATATACCAAAGACCTATGGAGTATAAAAAAAACTACTCTCATTTTTTTCGTTTTTACTCTTGTCTGATTTGAATAAATAAATACTATTTAATTTACTTTTCAATTTTAAAAATCCCTATTTCACCAACTAAATGTATTTTAATTATGTTTATGTTATTGTTTATTCCGATAAAATAATTATAATTTAACTAAAATTATTTACCTAGTACAAATACCGTACTTTTAGTTCTATTAGTTTTTATTCAAAAACGTCTAAGTAATAGCTTTTTTGTGTATTACAGTCTCATAAAAATTACATTATGTTGTTACTTAGGGGTAGTACATAGATAAATCGAATTAGTTTTTTAATGTACAATTTTAAATTGTAAAATGCTTAAATTATTAAAATTCACGATTTATATTATTTTTGTGCTTGGAAAATTGTAACACATGTTAAACTACTGCTACAAACTTCATATTATTAGTTAGGTAATTAAAACCATCGTCTTAAGATATTAATTTTAAAATAATTAACAGAAAACGATAAGTAGTGTATCTTAAATATTTAATATTTTCAAACAGAAAATTGAAATTAAACAGTATTTTAGAAGTACATAAGTTATTAGAAGAGTTATATAAGTAACAATTATTCTTTTAAAAAGCCTTGTAAATTTTGGTTTATATAACTTTTCTTTCCTTATAAAGTTAAGATCTATTTACATTTTACATCTGCATAGTGTTTACTTCTAAATATAACACAGATATTGATACAATACATTATTGTATTTGTTATTAACGCTTTACGTCATAATAAGTATTACGATTGTACAAAAATAAAATGATCTTATCTTTATTCTACCACGATTTATCAGCCATGTTTATAACGGATTTAGATCTACATTACAGACAGCAAGTAAACAATTCAAATTACAAACAATATAACAAGGAAACATTTAGTTGCGTCCAAAGAATTTAAATTCAGACATTAGTATCTGTTCACTACAAATTCTTAGGTCAGGGTGTTTCACAAGTGCCGTGTAAATCTCATATTAGGTAAGGTACGAAACTCTAATCTGGGGAATTGTGGTAACTGTGGACATACAGAGAGGTTGCGGGTTAAAGGGTTAGACATTGCGGACATTCTATACGACGACATTCAAAGGCACTTTGGTAACGTAATTAAACCTTACCTTGCTGCCGCTTGAACCCAAAATGTCAGATATTTCAAACAATGGTGTTATATTTTATTAAGAAACTTACACATAACTTTGATTTTAATAATTATAGTGAAAAGGATCAGGGTATTATAAAAAACTTTCATGTAATTTGTAATAATACACATAAGTTCAATTATTTCAAGTTTATTTATATAAATTTTAGTATTAGTGTTAATACATATAATGTGTTTGTTTGGGTTTTGAATGTATTTTCGTCAGTAGATCTAATATTAAATATCACGCTAATTATGTAATATTTTACATTAAAATTTAATTTTAAAATGTAATGCATTTTTATTGCTTTTTTATTTAGAATGTTTGAATGAGACGTATCAAAGACTTTGTTGTTATTTTGTTTAGATATATCTAAAGTGACTGCAAGACTGATTTATACCTTGTAGCCATTAAAATCAAAACAAAATAAGAGCATGATAAAGTCTAGTATGTAACTTTACATTTAGTTTTATTCTTAAAATTTTTGAGGAAAAACATCTTAGTTTTAAAAGTAATAGTAATGTGTTTTTTATGAGTTGTGGAATGTCTACAAATGGAATTAATAATCAAGAGTATTTTATACTATTAGGAAATTAAATTAGTTTAATTCCACGATATTATAGAAAGGGTGTTGAACTAAATATGACATACTAAAAATCAAAGTTTCATTACTGGGTTTAAAGATACAGAACGCAAATTCGAATGTTTTTTTTTTAAAACCTTTTACCAGTTAAAATATTTCCTCTATATATTGTTATACATTTTATAAGAGTTTCGTATCATAAAATCTTGTACTTTATAGTGTATATTGCTTTTAATAACAATTCTGTTTAAATACAATCATCCATTATTCATGCTGGTAAGAATAAAATATAACTAAATACAATAAATTATTACATACAACATATTTCGTGTTGCATTTTAAAACACTTGTGTGATGACATTTTCAAAAATTGTATTCTCAAGATCAGTTTCTAATAATGTTAAAATAATATCAAAAATTAACGTAATCTCTAGAAAATTAGTATACGAAGTACAAGACAGTGAAATATTGCAGTAAGAAAACCTTTTAGAATTATTGTCAGATATGTTTACACAAACATATCTCTTGGTTGTATATTATATGTTTGTATATTTGACAACATATTTATAGCGTTAATTCACACTGACCCATTTATTTTTTAGATGTATATTAACAATTCTACTTGGTATCATTGCACTCGTATCCAAATAAAAATGTTAGATTGCAATTTGTTTATCTTGTTTAAGGTAACTACAGTATTTAAATTTTAAATATAATTGAACATATACAATATAAATCAAACAAGAGACAATGTAACTTGCTAAAATAAAAATAAAGTTGTTCAATATTGAACAAAAATTTGTTCAGTCATATATGAAGTTATTTCTTTTCCCCCTGATGTTACATAAAAACCACAACAAGAATTTCCTTAATGTAAGAGTTGTTGTTATTCAAGACTATAAATAAGCTTTTTCATTTAAACAGTGTTGTAAAATGCATAATGTCGCGTATATAAAAGCTTTTAGGTGTTGAAGTCACTGTGTATTACTTGGGTTTTCCGTCAATTTACTAAGGTGAGAATGTGTTTTAAAACAAACAATTTAAATACAATCCAAAACAACCAATTCATCTTTCAAAACTATAAAAAACAATACAGTTTTCATTTATTATAAAAGTCATGATATTAATTTATATTTCGATAAGTCTATTTTTATATATAAAATTGAATTAAAAGAACATTTTAGTGCCACGTCTAAAACGATTTTTAAACCCTAATCATCTCAAGCAATTTACTTAACTTTTTTAAAGTGTTATAGTCAATTAGTACGTTAATTTTCTTTTTTTTTTTTTTTTTTTTTGGTTTAAAGGCGAAAAACCTGGGTGGTTATCATCGCCTGGATAACGAAGAGCATTCATATAATGCTCATACATTCACACACAGGTATAAAATTAAACTTTTAATTTACACACACTACAGACGATACACGATAATAAAAAAAAAGGTAACAACAATAATTATACACTAACAACTTGTCACAGGGTTGTAAATGGCCCTGTAACATAACAATGAATAAAACTCTAATTAACATAACAAGTAATAAATCTAAACATGGTATTTAAGTTACGTAAATGTATGTTGTTTCAAATGTTTCCAATTACATTCAACCGATGAAGGAATGCTAACACCATATTAATGGTTTGGGGGTCATCACCCAGCATCCTAAGACGATTTAGTCTTTTCAGATATATTTGTTATATTTGTTACTTCTAGCATTGAATTAAATTATTGTTTCATGAGCAATCTCATTATACCAATAATTAAAGTCTTTATTTTAAAGGAAATAAAAAATCAGACATTTTTTTACTCTCAATTTAAAATGTTTACTAAATGTCGTTTGAAAAATTTAATACAACATTTTTTTTAAATAGTAATACATGTTTTAAAAAACAACTATCATTTCCCCATATTGTTACTATGTATTAGCTTTAAACTATATTACATTTTGAAATTTGTTGTTGTATTTCTCTCTACTTAAATCATGAGAAAACTATATATTTTTTTATTTTTAATCTAAAGGTTTACATGAAGTTGGTAATGTCTGGAGCTTTGGTTTCAAAATGTTTGTAAACTTCATACATATTGTTCTTACATCAGTGTTAAGAGAAAAGATAAATATTAAGTAAGATTTGCGAATTTAATAATGTAAGATTTTTATTTTACTGTTCTTATAGAAATATTTAGATTTTACATTTATTTAATAAACTTATGCACAGTTTGAGAGATGTTAGAAAATGAATAACCCCTTGAAGTAACCAAAACAAGAAGTAATAAAAAGAAGCAAGTAATTCAAACTGATTTCAGTTTGACTTTTAGCAACCAAAAGACAAGATTAATTACACTTAATTATGTAACGAAATCAACGGGACCTAAAAATATTATTTCATAAATACCTGTGTATCACTTTTTTGTGCCGTATCACAAAAAAAGTGATACACAGGTATTTATGAAATATTTATACCCAGTCCAGTAAGGCAAACAAACAAAAAAAGTATATACTAAAAATAATACTGCAAAAAAAAAACTAAACAACAGAACAAACTTAAAGAAAACAATAGTTTTACTATCTTAAATATCACTTTTGTCATATTTGCACTTTTACTACATACATTATAATTAAAAATGAAAAATTGTTTTGTTTTTGTTAAGGTTAGTTTGTTAACTTGTGATAGTTGCTTTATTATATACCTGATAAATATCAGACATATAATGACGCGTGCCTATAATATGCAACGAAATTTACTCAGCGACAGTTGTTGCAAGTGGTGCCTTGTTATAAAGTTAGTGGAAAAGTCTTCTTCAGTCTCCTCATTAAACACACGAGTTTTAAATTTAATTTCAAGATTTTTTAAAAAAATTACATTATAAATTACGTTTGTAATATTTGTTAGTTAAATGTAGTGAATTTGTTATGCACTTGTCTAGAATTAGTTTTAACAGATTTGAATGTTGCCAAAGAAGATGCTGTTAAAGAATAATTTTAATTCCGTAAAAAGGAGGTCATGTCCTTATAATGTTTAGCAAATGTTTAAAATTTCCAAGATATGAACTTTCTTTAGGTTATAAGCCTGCAGAAATAGTTTTTCTTATTGTATTTATTTATTTGAAATCAAGCAAACAAATTCTTCTTTATGCATATAAATATTTCAAAAGAAAAACTGTCAATAAGAGTACCTTTCTATAGTTTTTACACTAGAATTACCAAGGTGTAATTAAAACCTGAAGGAGTGAAAAGAATTAGTTTTTATATGAACTAATAAACAGCAAATAACTTATGTGACTTAAATATTTTGACACATAATTATTTGAATTAATTCTGAAGTGGAACATTTTTACAATTCTCAAAATATTTATATTGGTACACATATTTTGTAACTCGTGTAATAAAAATTAATTAAAAAGAATATATTTTTAAGGGAGGATATGAAATGTGTTAAGTAGTGTGGAAATTTTTTAAATTTCAATATTGTTTATACTATGGTGATTTTCTACCATTATAAATGTTTATGTTTTAGTTGTTTTTATGTATATCTTGGTTTATAAACAGGTTGTTTCCATGTGAACAATACTGCCAGTTTCCTAGTTAGACATTAATTAGTCAAAGATTTGATAGTACTATTCAAGTAAAAAGAGTGTATGGCGGTTAATATACATTGTAATTTAAAACCCAGTGTACAACCCGTTTTTCATACTTATTGTTTCATTGTTTAATATTAAATAAAATATACAATTTTAATGTTATAACAATATTACGGCTTATTTGTAAAGTTTGGAAAATGTTTTTAAGTAAACTTTGTATAACATCGCATACAAGTATATGATTTGTCTGCTCTTGTTTTTTAATTAAGATTGCATTTTTCTAGATTGTTTCTGTGTGAACAGTACTGCCAGTTTAATAGTTATAGTAATCAGTCTAAGACTTGGACATCATCAGAAGTTATATGAACTAGGAAAGCAGTGTATGTGTTGTTTTGAAAAAAAAAAATTGTTCACAACTCAGTTTCTCATTCCCCCCTATTTAGTTTGTGACTAAGAGGTTCGTCGATGTTGAGCAAGGTTTAGGGTAATAATCTGAATGAAGACTATAAATGTTTATCTAGTTGGTAAATATTTTATTTTCATGTTAAAATATCTGTGTCAGTGGTTTTGCCTAAACAAATATAAACCCAGGAAAGTAAGTAATATTTAAGCTTTAGAGAAGCATGGCTAACAATCTCTAAGCTTAGGGCAATAATAAATAATATGTGTATTTTATATCTTTTGCATGGGTAAAGTTATCTTTGTCAATCATGTACAAGTATAGCTTTCAGTTTTTATTATTTCTGATTGCCTTACTGATCTGGTTAATTTTAGTATAAATTTACTTTTTTGTGTACTTACAGCTCTCAGTCCTTTATTTTTCCTTTATACAATTTAAATGTCCCTATTGAGTGTTGTGTTGTGTTGTGTGTTACTTGTTGTTTGTGAATGTTTGTTTGTGTAAGTGTTTCATTTTAAAAAATTGACGCGCATCAACAAATGTAAAGTACTAGTGAAGTGTAGGTTTTATAATGCCTGGATAGAAAAGGCGAAACGTACGTCACCAGGAAATAAAAAATAAAAATAAAGGACTGACTGAATTAAATCTGACTTCAATAGCCTTGCCAAGTACAAGTTATTATTATTATTATTATTTTTCAAAATATGGTCTAGTTACGTGGACAAAATTTTCATAATGTCTGAAAAAAAAGTTTAATAAAATCTTTCAAAACAAATGTAAATACACACAGATGGCTTTACAGAATATATTATATAAATCGTTTTTATAAAAGCCATAGTATATCTCAAACGAATTTACGCTTTTCTTTTAACATATGTACAAAGGAACAAAGGAAATTTGATCTGTTGAACTTATTCGAACAAACAGAGAATCAAAATAAATAATGTCCTCTGTATTACATCTGCTAAACCAAGAGAGACTCTGGAGGGAATCTTTAGTCTTCAGAAAAATAACTTTTTAAAACTACATCCTGACTATATTTTTTCATTTAAATTTTACAAAATCGTTTCCGAATTAATTGTATTTCATGTTTTAATATTTTTTGAAATATATGTATTTCTCGAAAATTTGTAATTTAAATGTAACAGCCTATTTTAAATTAATAATGCATAATTTTATATTTATAATAACAGTTTGTTTGGAAACATGTTTTGCTTATGGCGTTTTCAAATTTTTGACGTTTTATAAATTAAGATTTTCTTGCTTAACTATGAATTAGTGTATGCATATAAATTAATCAAATTAATTTAATTCATTGTAATGTTTTACTTTTTTTCTTTTTTTTTTTTTTGACAAATTGAAATTAGCATTTAACATTTACCTTAAAATTGCATTTAAAATGTATACAATAAGTTTAGATTGCCTTTTTTTGCTAAGGTTAATGTCAGTATAATATAATATTTTAAAGATATTGACATCAAACTAAATAAAATTCCGTCGTTATTTAATACACTAACATAAAATTAAAATAATTTAAATGTTATATTATGCTTGCGTATATTTAAAGAATTTATTTGAAAACTTATCATAACTTTATAAAACCTTCTCCAATGAAAATAAAAATGTTTTACCTAGTGCTTATCCTGACGAAGCCGACAGTGATCGGCGAAATAGAGCAATGTTGGACTGATTAGAAAAAGATATTTTATAGTACTATAACAAAAAAATACATTTTAATATAATGTTAAACAATTTACCGTCGTCAGTAGTCAAATTATTATAATAAATACATTTATAATAAAAATATACGTATTAAGTAAAATACTAAACTAATCTACTTACAAGCTTACATCTTTAAATTAAAATTAATTGCTTAGCTTTCAAGATATTGGGAGTGTTCCAAATTTTATATAAAACAGCGTTCAAACAATCAGTTGCCAACATAACATTTTTTTAAATAATTTTTAAAGAATAAAAGACCAACCAATAATCATAATTTATTTTTTAAAGAAAATAAACGTATTAAAGCAATGTTTTACGACAATTTTATTAATGACTATACCCTACACATTTTACAAACAAATAGTATTAATACATTATTTACACAGAATTTTACTTTATATATTGTTTTATACATCCTTTTATGTCTATCCTTATTTATCTTAAAATTAATAAAAAAAATTATAAACTCTCTTAGAAATCTACTCAAATAAATACACATTTCCCTCTTTTAGCCAAATTGATTTATCTTAAATAACTTAATTCACTAAAAGCAATATCAATATATAAAAGAGCACTTCGGTTGATTACATAATACAATAATTGATTTTACTGTTTAATAGATTGCTTCTCATTTATATGTCAATAATTTTAAAACCTTAACATGCATAACAGACACACTAGAAGGCCTATTTGTTCAAAGTTTATTTAATTTTTTTTCAAACCCATTTAACTTTAAATATTATTAATATATAAACAATCTGATAATAATAAATAAACTATAATTGTTTACTTGATTTTTATTCTGGAGACTGTAACAATGATTTTCATGAAACTTTATTATCGTAGGTGTTACAATACAGGAAATTCTTTGTCAAGTTCATATATTAAAATTTAATTTTACATCTATTCCAACCAATTGTGTATATCTTAAATTTATTTGATCTTACCGAGGAATCAAGACGAATTTATTTTAGACTTAATCGTTTGGGGCTTTACCTCCTCAAAAAGAAAATTTATTTTCAGGTTTTTCCTGATACTATTGCAGTTTTCTAATATCAAGTGCCAAATTTCAAAAACACTCTAAAGATTTTCTTCATTCGAGTTAGTGGATTTTTGATACTAGAAATGAAATGTTCTAAATTTTAATAATTCATTAAATTCAGTTCCAATTTTTAAATTAGCATAATTCAGTATTGCGTTTGTATTTTCAAGAAAAAATATTTTATGTTATTATTGACAAATTTGTTTCTTAAAAAAAAACGATATCGACATTTTTAAATCAACAAAACAAGCAATGTATGTTACTATTATTTATAAAAATATAATTTTTGTTAAGTAGGCTATATCAATTTACATTTGATTATCATATGTGACTTTACTCGTAAGAGCAATTCATTACAATCACGTACCTATACCAATGTATTACATTGCAAGAATACTGTATAATTTATTTTTAAGACTTTTTTTAAGTTTAAAAAACACCAACAGGCTATCACCAACTGAAAATAAATGATAATGTAACTACACAAACTGCCATTGTCTTCTCCCAGATTCAAATGAAAGTAGCTAACCCCTCAAATATAAAGCCGAGATGTATAGTTTAAATTTAATCGATTTCTTTAATAGATTCAGTCGTAATTGTACTTAAATATTTTAAGCCTTGCAGCCCTCTAATCTGAAGGATAGTATTAAGATTAAACTCCTGAGGTAAACAGCTAAGCTTGATCAGGAATATATTACTCAGAATTAATATAATATTAAAACTCAGCTAATAATGGCAATGCAATTACAAGCCACTGTAATACAGTCTAGAGGGCGATGGAAACAGTTGGTGAGGAAGCGATCCCACAAAAAAAAAAAAATTCTTTTAGTCTTTAAATACAAAAATTTATGATTTGTTACATAATTTAAATGTAGTTAATGTAAATTTATATTGCGATAAACACTACAATAGTATAAGCTAATCCAACATGTAAAAAAATTTAGAATTTACATATTATTTTCAGATTATACTAAACCATGGTTTTCTTCTATTCACTATATTAAAATAACATTTTAATTAAAACATATTATACTTTAAACACAAACGTTTTGTCTACGGTAAGTCACACTATCAATTTTTTGTATTCAAACAAATGATTTCATTGGACAAAAAACATGGTAAAGTTTTTTTCAAGTATTTAACTAAAATAAATACCAGCTAATAGTAAAGCTTATTAGGTTTTATTTAGGTAGTACTAGGTTCAATTAGGTTAATTTTCTCTTGTGTTTCTCTACATAAACGATACTGTCATCTTTCGTATTTAGACAACAACTATTTCATGTTGTGTGGACATCATCTGAGGATGGATGATGTAAAAAAAATCAGAAAACTTACAGAATTGTTTATAAAGAAACAAACTGGAAAACAATAATTTTAATTGAAGCAGCTTTGATATCGATTATTTTGAATATTTCTCTAACTTGTATATTCCTTTTGTATAGAATGATATATAGACAATTCTAAATTATTACAGAAAAATTACCAATTCTCTCATCGATCCGCCCTAAATATCTGTACAAATTGTTAAATCTCAAGGTTTTCCGGCACATTTCGGAATTTTAAGTGTCTTTACTTGGTCTTTGTCACCTAACAAGGTTCCTATTACGTCAACTAGCATCTGACAGATTAGCTTACAAGGTCCACGATTTGAATCCGGGTGATTTTTGCCTGGTTGTATAAAAAGTCGATTTCATTTGATGAAAGCTGAGTTTCCCTCGTTAACACTACAAACTCACACAAAAAGAAAATGAATAAAGGTACGTAATGAATCCTTGGTTTTTTTCGGTTTTTATGAATTTGTCTAATTTATCGAAACGATAATCATTGTTGTTTTGTTAAAGGTGTGTTGGTGAAGTTGTCAAGACAACTTACGTTCAGTGTTAAAATAAGGCTAAGAAATAATTTATAAGTTACGATACATATTTACAATTTTAATGTAAATTTACAATTGTGTATTTAAAATATAAATAAGCTGTAGAGTGACAATAATACATGTGTATAGATTATTTTTATATTAACAAATTTATACTGCAGCTAAAATTGGTTAAGAGTTAAATATGTGCTTTTTACTTTCAGTGTTAAAAAAACGTGGGTTAAAAGATTTGTATATAAATTTACCTCTCTTAAAAAAAATGCGATATAGATCAACGATCACTTAACAAACACTGAAACTCATTCCAGCAATTCCACATTCTTAATCATCATTCAGTCTTTTATATTGACTGTTAGTCACATTACTATAGCTTTGAAAGATAAGAAAACTTTGTCGTAGTTAAAACTATGTCATTTCCATAGCATTGCTATGTACAGGATTTAATTTATATGGCAGATTATACCGACAATATTTGTTTAACAAATTTTATTTTGTAATTCTAAGAATAAATCAACTTTCCTCACTATTTATAATCTTTGAGAAAATACTTTTTTTTAAATGTGTTTATTAATAAATCAAAGTATAAAACTGTGTTTTTTGTAGAATAGATCAATCAAAGTTTATAACAAGAGGGAATTTACTTGTTTCCTTTCACATTTGTATGAAAACAAAGAACTTATTTGTATTCGTGTTGAACTTATTCAATTGACTGAACAGAAATTTAAAATAAATAGTGTCCTTTGTATTACATTTTATGAAGCGTATGACACAGTAGACAGATACCTCAGTCTTTGATAACACATTTTCTTATATAAACACCATGCTGCAACAAACTGTTTTCTTTAATGTTTTGGATTTTTGTAATATATCTAAAAGTAAAAATATAAAGTTTAAATATACTTTATAATTTATACTTAATAAATTAAATAAAACTGGTACTTTTTTTCTTCTTTTGACAATAAAACTGTTGGTATTAGGAAATCGATGTAAAATAAATTTAATAGATTTTAACAATCCTTAAATTTATGTACTTTATAATTAGAACAAAACGTATTATTTTTTTCATTTGGAAATAAAACTGTTGTTTTTAGGAAATGTATGTAAAATAAGATTAATAGATTTTAACGTTCCTTCAATTTGAATAGATTTCGCTGATGTATTTATGCTTAAAATGTAATTTGTTTTCAATTATTGAATAATTTAAGATAAATACGATTTGATCAGTCTTATATCGTCAACTCTATACTACTTATGTGTCAATGTATTTTAATTGTAGTAAAAATGTCATGAAGAGTTTGAATCTTGTTTTTTACATTAAGTATTAACATGAAATAACGGTTTGCTAATGATTTTTTTCATTCTATTACAACATGTTCTAGATAATCCTTAAGTTTATTTATAATAATGGTAAAAATAACGTAGACAGTATTCAATTCTAGTATTACGCTTTGTGAATACATTAACTTTACTAATAAACTTAAATTTTTTTTCAAACTCAAGGTTTAATATCTTTTAATACAACTTTAATGTCTATATATTACAGTTGATCACTTTGTCTGATTTGTTCTAGAACCAGTTAAATTAAATTACCTGCACCAAGGTTATTCCGTTTTAGATGGGTTTAGGATTTTCTAAATTGGAGCACCAATGGTTACGTTATATTCCTAAAAAAAAGGTAGGGCGATCTTAAATTTGGCAGTGGGATGTAGAATTTTTTAGCACCGGTCAAGCAGGGTTAACTTTCCTTTGCGTTGGATCAGGTATTCCATTCTAATATGATATGAAAAATAAAAAATAAAAGTATGATTGTAATTTAAAATAAAATTTATTAAATGTAATAGCTATTAAGTAACGAAATAATTATACATCTCCTCGTTCTGTAGGTAAGTTTAGTCGGAGAAGAAATCTTGCATTGACATCACCTAGTTCTAATCACAACGGAACTATAAGAACAAATATAGTATCTCTATAATAATATTAAATTAAAAATATTATATTTTTAATATGCCGTAATATTTTTTTGTTAAATTGTAACTTGCTTATTATAAAATATATTCAACAGATTGTCTGCATCATATTGTATAAAGTCGTATGATCTAAAAATTAATTATATTTATAATTGGATTATGGGGGATATAAAATATTAAAATATGGAATAACAGTTTAGCAATGACGTACAATAAAAGATAAATCTTATACAATTTTTTAGTGATATTATAGATGACTAGTTCACGCGAACGCCGGCAATAATTCCAGTAAAATATTAAAATAAATAAAATGTGGATGCGTTATTCTGTTTGTAACTTATTTGCACTAGTATTTATAATTGGTGTTGCAGTTTCGCTTTTTAAAGTATATAATTATTTTCACATGAAGCTAGTAAGCCTTGCTTCGTTAAATAAGAATTTCTTGTTTATAAAATAAAATTAGTTTTTAAATTTAAACAATCATTCCCACAATTCTGTTTTACTACAAATGTACATTCTGCTTGTGGTAAACATTGTTTAAGTTGTTTTAACTTAGACAATATTTAAAAATTACGAAGCAATAAAATATGTACCTATAATAAAATCATAAAATTATAAAATTAAAGCACATAAAAAATTTACGGAACATTATATTGTATAGCACCTATAAGTTAAGGCTCTTTAATAGTAACCAACATTATTAAATAATGAATTGTACAAATGTTTCATGCATTTACTAAACTGTTAAATATGCATTTAATTTATTTTATCACGTTCAAATCCTTGTGTTACATAAATACTCAAAGTTTGGAACATACTCAGTAAGTGCCAGCACTTAAAGCAATTCTGGACACAATTTCATATATGCGTCTTTTCATTTCCATTAGGAAACTTGCTAATTACGTGTAGAATATGTTCTTAAAATTATGAAGATTAATTTTATGCTGAGCATTTTCTAAACATACTATCAGCATTTTTTAACCATATTCTAAAGAAAACTCTTTCAAACCTTCTAAAGGATTTGATCTGTTTGAAAGTAGAAACTTGGAACATCTTTTTTCCGAATATTTAGGGCTTCTTTTCCATTGTCCATTCTTAGTTAATGTTAAGTTTGCAGTCTAAATTAGCAAGGAGTATACCATTTAATTCACACACAAGAAGTAGATTGTTTGTAATTTATGTATCAGTTTAAATGTGATATGTAGTTATATTTGAATAATACTTGTATTTTAAAATGCACACTGTTTATGTGTTAGATGCTACCATAAATTACGTCTGCGATAAAAATGACATATATTTGAGTATTTACGGAGAATGTCAATAAAGCAAATTATTTTATTTTATAATGTCAATAAAGGCCTAGTTTTTTTTTTCAAATTTGTTTTAATCCCTAATCCGATTATTTGGTTTTAGGCCGTACATAAACAACCACTGTTCATTATAAATCATAAGTTAAAATATAATATAGCACTTGTGATACTTCATAAAATGTTGTTAATATTTAACCAAAGGTTATTTAAAAATATACATTAAAAGATCATTCGTTGTTTATTATACCATGTATGAATTAAAAAAGAAAAATCTAAGGAAAATACTTCTGGTTTAAAATTATGTACTTAATGTAATGATACAATATTTATCAAGGGAGTATACAGGGAACTACGTGTTTTTGTTGTTATTTTGATATAATGAATATATTTTTAAAAATCTCAAATTCTAGTAAAAATGTCATGCCATAGTAATATCAAATAGATTACAGTTGAAAAACAATTACTTTAATCTCTTATTATAATAGTTGTTTTCATATTTACAAATTGTACGAATGCAGTTCTCAGAACTGAGTACGGATGTATACAAATTCAAATTTCTAAGGAAGAGCATTAATAGGAAGAGCATTTTTTTATTATTTGAAATTAGTGGCAGGTTTGTATTTATACTGATTAACAATAATATTGTTTATAATTTAATACCGTCGAAACAATAAGAATGTATCTTAACCAGGTGACTTGAACTTGACAAACACACGATCACGTTGATTGTGATTGTAAAATAATACCAGCAGCAAAATATTTACTATAGTGAATAATTACAAAATTAAATAATCATTGCGAACTTATGACTATATTTTCCATTAAACTGTGTTTCTTTTAATATGTTAAGTCTAAATCAAATATGAACATTGTATTATCAGTAACCAAGTCACAAAGTAAAGTAAAAATTATATATTTACCTATGTTTATCCGTCGTGTGACTTCGTATTTAAATTCTTGCTACGCGTTTCGGAATCTGTGGAACATCATCGGGCTTCTCTGAAGGCCAGGTCGTCATGAATTACATTAAAAACACTTTACAAACACACATAATATTCAACAAACATATATGTTGCCGCGAGGAATCGGTGCGCACCGCTAGAAGGTAGACCAACTACTGACTATGATAGTTTAAGTAATCTTATTGTCGATCCTTATCGCGGTATCATAGAGCCTATTGGACTTGAAGTTCAGCTGGTCGTTTAATAATTCATCTTTTGATTTAAACTCTTTATATATTTCATATTCCTCGGCGGCGTCCATGTATGTGCCTTTATTGCATACAATTATAGGTTAACATTTTTTATCAAAACTTGAAAATGTGTGGTCACTGTCAATTATGTGACGGGCAAAATTTTATTTTATGTCGGCTGTTCTTTTTGGCAGGTGTTTCTTGTAAAAGGTCTACCCGTTTGTCCTATGTAATATTGTTCACAGTCATTACAATTAATCCTGTAGATCCGGTCTTATCATCGAGAGGTGTCATTATTCTGGTTTGCAATGTTCTTTTAATACTATTCTCCGTTTTATAAGCTAACGTGATATTTAATTTTCCAAACACATTATTCAATATTTTAGGTAAAACTCTTCCATATTTGGCTTGAATATATTTATTTTTAGTAATTTTCTTCCTAAACCTATTTTTTTTCAATTTTGTTTTTCTGGTATATATACGTAAAGAAAATATTACTTCTATTGCATTTGGTTTTTGATCATTTTCAGTAGCAAATTCCCTTAAGACATTCACTGGGGAAAAAATAACCTATTTATGAGATGCAACTTTTGAGTATTTCTTTTATGAGGTGGAAATTACTAAACTAGGATTATTTCATAGTTGTTAGAAAAAAAAAATTACCTTAGAAGAAAATTAAACCAGTGCTGAAACAAATTATAATAAACAATTGCAAAATGGGATACACTTCATAAAAAATCTAGTTTAATAATAGCCTAATGTTATATTATATTAAAATCATAGTATACTAACACGCAATACATTCTAAAATTGTATTTTAATAAGATGATTAGTAATCAATGTGAACACATTTGTCTAACTATTTCATTTGCAAATGAAAGTACATAATACATGTAAAGTCATTGGTCAACTGCTGCAGCTGTGCTAATTATTAGTTCCAATAATAGAGTGAAAATTCATAAATTATGTTTGCTTGTTTTAAATATGTCTCTCTCATATTTCATAGTTAAATTTTGATCAACTGATAAATTTTAGAATTTGACATAATAAATAATATGTAATATCAAGTTAATTTACTTACTTATTCTCTTAAGCTTGACTTAAATGATCAATAATTGTTATTGAATTGTTAGTAATAAAACAAATAGAATTGTAAGTTGGTTTCTTACCGTCATACGTATCTTAGTCCTAGTCCTCGTTTGCCTTGCTTTTTTATTTGATGTATTATTTATAATAAGAATTTAAGTGTAATAAATATTGCAAAACATTGATATTCATTTTGAAACAACTTAATTTTTAGTTTATTTCGGTAAACCTTTATTTGTAGGTTAAACCTTTTACAATTTAATGTTAATTCATACCACTGTATTTGTTGGTAGTACAGGCTCAAAAGTAAACTGAATGAAGTTATTTTTTTAAAGCATAAATTAGTCTACTTGATCTTACACAAAAAATTGTCATCATACCTATGCCAATAAACTATTTTCGAACGATGTTTAGCCTGATAAAACATAACTATCTTCAAAGTTGTTAAAAAACCCTCAGCTAATAAAGGGGCTACAATTTGCTATGCCAACATTCCATAGACAGTATCAATTGTCAAACATAAAAGGAATTCTGACATAACACACTTCTAAATAATTGTTTGAGTTCCCAGAATTCAAATGGGGTCAAGGTCTTATATGACTTGGATGACCCCGAGACTCTAGTGTAGTCAATGCACTCTTTAACTTTGTTGTTCAAATACTCTATGTTTATTATTACTAAAGCCTATTCCACACTTACAAACAAGAAACAACAAACTGTTTGCAAACTGTTCGCAAACAAATGTTTGTCATTGTTTTGTGTCCACACTAGCTAGGCAGTGTTTCTCGAGATGTTGACTGAAGAAGACGTTCTTCCAGCTTGTGCTAGTTTATATTTAATTCTACACACTGAGGTTAGCTTTCCTAGGAGAATGCGATTGTGGACGCGTAGATTTCTTGAAGAAGGTCCGTATTTCGTATGACCAGTTTCCGGACAAAGCGGAAATGCATTGCGGGTGCATAAAGTGCATCTAAAAGTGCATATTTTTTATACCTCTAAAAATGAATGAAAAACTGTGAAAATCGGGACTTGGGGGTTTTTGGGGGCGCTGATGTCATTTCTGACCCCGGTGCACCGGGGTAAAGGGGCTTTGGGGGGCGATGGTGGAAAATTTGTGAAGTTACGACGGAGACTTGAAAATTTCCTCTCGGGGGTTTTTGGGGGCGCTGATTTTAACACTGACCATGTGAAGGCCCCCGGTGCACTTTGAGGGAGATGGGGGGGGGGGGGGGGGAAATTTGAAAAGTTGAGATATAGAATTGAAAAATTCCTATCCGATTTTTTTGGTAGCGCTGATTTCAGTTCTGACTAGTTGAAAATCAATTGGTTGTCCAAAATTCAGTGTTTAAACATTTGAAAATATTGTGTAAACATCGCGAACATTCATAAGTGGTGTCTATGTTATAAAGGGACTACTATTCCTCTATTGTATTAACAATTCAATAAATAACCGACTACTTTTGATTAACAATGTGGATATTTACTCAACAAGATATAAAATTTATTTATTTTTAAATACAAGTTTCTCCTATGAGAATTAAAATTCTCCTTTCATAAAATATTATGCACATCGCATTGTAAATTTTTGTTTGTTTTAAAACTTAGTTATGAAATTTATTTAAAAAAATAATTAAATCTGAAAGCAAAAAAAAACTAAATTAGGGATAAATATGTAAGCAGCAGTTTGTACAGAATTAAAACTGAGAATGGAATTCCAATAACATACAAATAAGCAATCATACGACACCAAAACTCTTTCAATAAAGTTAAATTTAGTTAGACAAGAAATGGTAATTAATCGCTTAGATTAAAAATAATATATTTTTCAAATCATTTAGTTTCTTAAGGGGTTTTTAATTTTTCAAATGTAAGAAATATTACCTTATTCGGCCTTCCTATAAATAAGTAACCAATTCTTAACTTAATTTTAAATGAGGTATAATGGATGATAATTTAAAAATCAAAAAATATCAAATATATTTATTCAAGAAGGACATTAACTATTCTATAACTTACAGGTGTATTAATTTAAATTAAATGGTACCTTTTCTTCATTTCATTTATAAATGTCATAGTAAACTTTTTGTTAAAACATATTTATTAAACAAAATGTAGTTTACAACAATCCTTCGCCGTGTATGAGATTTAGGCGGTTTTGTAGACATATATATTATCGTCTCCTAGTTGTCACCAATGATAGTTTAAAGTAAAAATGAGCCACACTTTCAGTGCATGCTAAACCCCACTTAGATACTAGACTAATTGGTCATCTTTGTTTATGTTTTGGATCAGAAGTTTTAAAATGGAACTCTGAATTCTATAAACCTCAAGATCACCATCAAGTATAACTGGCTAATTCTTTCTTGCTTACAATAGTCGTTTTACCATGAAATGGAAAACTCTAATCTGCCTTAAATTAAAACAATGTAAAAGATAAATTATTACTGAAAATTTGTATTACATAAAACATAATACAATCGTTTTCGGCTCTTGTAAAACATGTATGTTAATAATGATAAGTTATTTTACAAAAACAAAATCCACGTATGTTAATTGATGCCTGGATGGTATTTATTTAACCTTTTTAGACTGGTCAAAGTAACGTTCAAGCAAATTTTAAGGAAGGTGCTACAATTTTGTTCATCAACTTGTTAAAAAATTTAAAACTATCTTTTAACAATAGATTTTATGAACTGTTTTAAACTTTAACTAAATTTCAGGCTGTTAAATTGTTTTCACTTTAAAAGCGTTATTTTATTACCTGCATTGTATACATTTGTATACTAAAAGTTACGCTTCAACAATTATTTCTGATATATAGCCCAAAGAGTCTTTTCTTTAGAAATAACATTTTGTATTTATTTTAATTTTTTAAGTCAAACGTAAGATTTGTTTATACTTTTAATTATTCATTCATGTATGTTAAATAATGTAACTTCAGTATGTAACATATTATTCATCTTTTAAATTGTAAATATTAATAGTTTTTTTTTTATAAAATAACCTTGTAGAGGGTTATTTCTTTATTTGTTAATTTTAAAATATAAATTGTGGGGATTTCTTAACATTTAAAATTTTATTTTAAAGCAGGTCAATTTCTTAAGAACGCACTATTCTTCATTGTTACAAACAATTTTTTTACACAGATCTCAATTGTATTATTTTCACTTTAACAGCTTTTTTATAAATTGTTAGATAGATTAAATAGGTACCTACACACCTATTTCCGTTTGGCTGGGAAGTACTTGCTCCCAGAATCTATTATCCCAAATTTATATGTACTCTCTCGCCTTACATAAAGGTTCGTTCAGGGTTTAGTAATGCTTTTCTTAAATAACGTCTGCGAGAGGGCCACAAAAGTCCGATCGCACAAAATCTCGTTACGATTGCCTAACAGAATGTGTCCTTTGGGTCATATCTATCTAAGGAAACGAGTACTTTAAACTACTTTTGTAATTTACAGGTAATGCGAAAACCTGTATAAATCACTGTTTTATTTTTCTTTATTTACTCAATCAATTCGTTTCTAATTAACAATTTCTAATATATGAATTTTCCAAAATACATTTTCATATGAACTACATGTTTTAGATTCAATTAAATTTGAGTACTGTATTACTTATATCTAGACGATAAAAATATATGAAATGGATTTGACGTTCAATGCCCTTTATATCATACAAATCTAACAAATGTGTAATGAAGCTAGTCAATTTATTATCAAATTTAATTATTACTATGCTACGATATTCCATTTAAAAGTTATTATTATTGTAATAGTAAACAAATGACTGAATCAGAAAGTTTTGTAATAACATTAGGCCTAAGGTAAATTAAAATGCATTCTACTCATTTTATTGGAGTTGTTAGGGGAGGAAATATATAACTTCAACTGCCCAGGGTTCAAAGCTACGGATCACTATAAGGTTCAAGGATTATAATAATAGAAATCAACCAATTCATATACCTTACAATTCTTATATTTTATAATTGAGTGGTTCAGTGGTAGAATGACACTATTTTAACAACTAACAAACAACTACAATACCTAACTGACTTTATATTAAATAACAACATCTACTGATTTTACATTAAATAACAACCCTAACTGACTTTACTGAGTTGACATAACTAGGTCTCTTCTGTCAGCACTTACACAATATTTTACAGTCTTACCCAACCATGTTCTTTATTCTGTGTTCTCGCCTTGGGACTTATAAATCTTAAACTACTCTTTATTGCATGTGATTATTAAATAATTCCTAATCCTACACTATTAATCCTAACAGTCAACTTACGAATAAGAGTCTTATTTTTGTTTTCCCTTTTTGTGTATAATCAGTAGGTAACAAAAACTTATATCTATATTTAATTATTAATTTGCTTCTTTTAGTTTATGTATTAAAGCTTAAATGATTATAAATAACTTGATTATGATGATAGTCAAGTCCTTAAATCTCAATTTCTAAAATAACTTCCTTATTTGTCATAACTTCTATATAATTCTTAATGTAAATAAATTGAGTATACTTTTTGATATTATTACAGTAGAAACTTGTATAGTTTTATTTTTCAAGTTTAAACCATGCACTACTAGGCCAGTCAAATCTCTCCGGGGGTGCTATTTCAAGAAAAAATATAGAAGTTTTTTTTCTCACTCGTTGTATTTCTTTTTTGGGGTGCTGAATCCAAATTTCAAATTTGCTACTTCCCACAGATATGGATTCACAACGAAAATCGCCACAAAAAAAACTCAACAATTTCGACTTTTTAATTTTTTTTTGCTATAATGTCATAAAACTTTGCACTTTTTTATGTAGACTCTTATATACTGAAATAAATTATATTAAAGTTCCTAAAAAAATTAAACCCCAAAAGTATTTTTTGGTTGAACGGTTTGGCAGCTAGAGCGCAATGAAAAAAGGCAAAAATGTCCAACTTTGTAGAAAATCCAGTTTTTTGTTAGTTGTTCGCTTGTAACTCAAAAATTATGCTCGTAATTACAAAAATGCTTACATTCTGACACAACTGCATTTAGTTCCCTACACATTGCACACCTTAACCACTTATTTTGGCGAAATTATGTAGCCCCTAGAGCGCGTTGAACTTACGTTAATGTCACATTACGCGAAACCGCTAAGTCATGATTCCTTCAAACAAAACTCAGTAGAGACATATATTATCACTATTTACTTATTAAAACTATTTATTTGGCCTTTATAATTAGTATTACATATTATTACTTATTATTTATATATCAATTGAATTACTACTACTTTTAATTATAATTGTAACTACTTAATATATTAATTTAGTTATTATTTTTAATTATTATAAATGCATTTCCTTATTAATTATATATCAATCAATTGCTACTTATAAAAAAATAATTATAAATGTAATTCTATTACTTATGAATTTTATATTAATTTAGTTAAATACTAACTATTAGTTATGTATATAATTAAACAGTTGTTGTAGAGATTGGTTTGTGGTTTTCAAGGGGAAATGTCCTCCTTTGAATTTGATAGGTAATTAATTTGGTACTCATTCTAATTCTAATACTAATAACGGACAAACAGTTAAAAAAAAAATAGTTTTAAGGAGTGGCTTTTAGTAAGAAATTTAATACTTCAATTTAATTATGTATTGAATAGTCAACCTCGAAATGTGCAAAGTTTTATGTAATGTTGGCAAAAACTTTTAAAAAATCTAATATTTTGAGGATTTTTTAGATTTTCGTTGTGAAGTCAAATCCGTGGGAAATAGCAGAGTTGAAATTCGTATTCAGCACCCCAAAAACATATAGAACGAGTGAGAAAAGAACTTCTTTATTTTTTTCTGGAAAAAACAACATTTGACTGGACAACCAGAGGTAGCTCATTTGATTCTCATTAGAATAAAATCGTAAAATGTGATTGTTCCATTTATTTATTTGAACATTGTGGCTATTGATGATAAAATGTTTTTAAAAAAAAATATTTGCAAGTATACTGCATTCATTTTTACCTCCATATATTACAGAAATATACAATTTAAACTTAAAATGTCAATGTGTGAAAAACACATCTATCCAACATTAAAACTAATATACACTTATTGGACTTAATAATATGAATTTAATTTTGACATATAAGAACACACGATAGAGACACAATAATAAATACTGAAATATGGTATACTAAAAATAAAAATAAATTATACACATTGTTGGTCGTTGATAAATTTATTTAGATTTTGGAGGAAGATTAAAGGGGATCTTTTTCTGTTCAGAAACGCATTATGTTAATTAAAATGTGGTAATTATTTGGTAACCTATAGTCAACTAAAAAATATATGATTTAGTAAAAGTTAATTAAAATACTTTCTCTATAAACTTTTATACCAAACTATATAAAATGTAATTTTGAAATTATTACTATTATTAACTATTACCTGAAATTACTTTTTAATACTGAAAAATAAAACTGTTTTTATTTTTCGCTCCAAATACCAACTTTCTAAAATTGATTTTTATAATGTAATAAGCAGTCAACATTATTCGAGACTAGCAGATTTTCCAAAATGTAAAGGTTTCACTAGAAAAAACGTATGTTCTCAATAATTTAAAACAAATTCATTTTAAATGGAATATGAAATATACCAAGTATTGTACAATTAACTAATTACCACATCAATGATGCCAGAAATGTTTCAAGACTTGTGTTTAATGGAACATACATTCAATAAAATGTATGCGGTGGTTTCATAGATTATTTTAAATTCAATTGTTTGCACGTTTTTTATTTACCATAAAGCCAAACGAAAACCAAACAATCTTTTTTTTTATTTCAAGCGGCGCACAGTTGGGTTATTTACAATTAATTAGTTGCCTCTCACAAAACGTGAAAATATATTCTCCAATGTATGTTTATATTACTACATGTTTGGTTAAACCAATGAACGAATACCTAACACCACTAAATATTAGTGTATAATTAGATAGCTTTCATTTAAAAATAATATGCATTTTTTGTAAACTACATTTTTATATGTTTTACTACTATTATAATCACTCCAAGCTAATTTAAAAATTCGCGAATAAGTATAATAGATATTCAAATTAACTAGTAGATAAACAAACAACATATATAAATACCGTAAATAAAAGGCAGGTAGCTGTAAAAGTTTTTAGATATCTATACTAATAATATAAAGAGGTATAGTTTTGTTGTTCGTTTGTTTGTATGGGGGGGTTAATCTCTGGAATTACTGAACCGATTGAAAAAATAGTTTTATTTATAAAAATCTACAGTATTCCTGAATAACAAAGGCATTTATTTTGATAAAAACATTTTTAATTTCAATATTTGCAAATTAATCGGAAAATATTTTTATTTTATGCCCAGACTGATAAACCAACACATGTATTTACAATTATTACCATAGCAACCAATTGAATAAAATAACAGATAAAACAGCTGTTTACTATAATATTTCCATTTACTGCTGATTTCAAACTTTAAAGCAAATATTTGTATTTATAACTCTTAGGGCAGGTTTTTATTGAAGTGTAGATCTGAGCCTTGGTGTTTTTTTAACCTTTATTATAACTGCTTACATTTATTATAAAATATAGATAATAAATAATTTAATTTGAACATTTAACAATATTTACCATCTTAGCTTTGGGGTAATTATTAATAATACATCTTTATTATAAAGAAAACATAACATGATTATGTGTATAGAAGGTTCCAACAGGTTGGCGTGTGCAGCACGTAGGGGTTTCCCCTAGTGACAAATATAAAAACGAAGTAGGCCTATAGAAAATCTAAAGGCTACCGCACACCAAACCCTATAATTTAAAATTCTATATTTTTTATAAATATCCACCAGTGATGCAAACAAAAGCTGTAATACATGTAATATGTAGTTAGATTAGTTACCATCAAAATGTTATAAATATTCATTAATTCTATATTTTTTATCTTAATAAAAATTTGTATATTTTTTTCTGTAGGCTTATGAAATAAATAAAACATTAAGTTTTTATTATTGTACTAACCATACCCTTTAAAATATAATCACGAATAGCTTTTCACATTTATTTAAATTATGTTCTACCACTTCCCCACTTATGTTCTTTATATTTATGTGTTCGTAGTCTGGGCTACTTGTCATCCACAAACACTTTTCCTCTTCTATAATAAAACTTACATTTTCATTCTTAATGACAACCAATACAATGCAAATACAATAAAACTGCGTTTTATAAACTAAGGTAATAAGTTTGATGTAGGGAAATACAACCCTTGTACACATGCGCCAGATCTTCTATACCCGATTGAAAAAAAAAACTAATTTCGGTATATGTATAACTTATCTATATAGCATTTTTCTTTGCGCGTTTCCACCAATGTAGTTTATAGTTTATATGGTCTCAAAACTGTGTATCCAACGAATCAATACAGCTATTCTATAATTTAACTATTTAACTGTATATATGGCACAACCCCTCTAAACTTTAGACAGGCTTCTGTTTGAACTATTATGCAGCATAGTTGGCTTACTACCAAGGGAACTATGTTGCTCTAGTTTCCTTTACTTGGTTCTATTGTTACTGTTTGATTACTATGATTAGAACACTTCATTCTAAACTTCTCATACTACAGATCATTTACTATCTGTCAAGGCATCATAAGAGTAAAAGGTTTGATTTACATTAAACTTTATGTTTTAGATAAACTCTTTGATACGTTAAAGTTAAATATTAAGAGTTTAAAATATTAAATAATTAGAAATGAAAACCTGAATGCATGACCTTTAAGCTACATTTGTCTTCTTGAGGTAGATTGCTTATATTTCCAATATATATATCATTATATATAGAACAAATAATATATAGATAGAACATTTTAGCTAATAAAACTGCACCAATTGTATATTGTGTTACAAACACCTACATTTTTGGGAATTAATTATTTGGCAAATTTGAGATTATTGTCCCTCAAGTACTTAAGTGTAAATAGTGTTTTCCTTTAAGTCAATGACAATAATTGCCCTACAATTAATATTATTTTAATACAAATTGTATTTATTACTGTTTCTTTCCTTTTGTTTTTTGTGTATCAATAATTGTCCTACAATTGATATTATTTTAATACAAATTGTATTTATTACTGTTTGTTCCTATTGTTTTTTGTGTATAGATTAGTTTACATATATTTATAATATTTTGGCATAAACTTAAAAATGTATTTAATTTGCTTGACGTAGCTTAGGCATTAACTAATGAATTACATCTAAGCAGATAAATGTATAAAAATATTATAACCTATTTTTACTAAATCAGTATAAAAATCCGATCCAATAACTATTTATATAGCTTTTCTTTTCACATATCAAAAAAATCATGTATAGGTTGCGCTTTTAAAATATTTATGTGCGTACCTACTATTTTTGTATTCAATTTGTTGAATGAAACATAAAAAAATCTTACTACTAATAAAACTCTCTACCTTTAAATTGTAAAATATCTAAAATCTTTATTTTACAACAATAGCACCTGTAAATATGTAGTTAAAATTCAGCTTACATGCTGGTAAGATCCATAAATAAACTTTAAAATACAGATAATTAAAACGTACAGCGCTATTCACTGGCAGAAATGAAGCTGTAACCAGATAACAAATAGAAGTTATTTTAGGGAATTCCAAATTCTTTGATTCGTCTAAATCTATAACTATGTATGTCACAAAATAATGACCAACAATAAAATTCAGTAAGTATTATGTCGGATATCTGAGAATAAACAATTCTTACTGTACATAAATTATAATAATTTATAATGTTATTGCCTTTTGTTTTTTGTCTTTCATTCTCTTTTTAAACCTCATACATATTTTCACTGCCCCGGCTCATATAATTTTAATTCTATTTTTAAAGTGTAACTTTAAAACATATAACAATAGTATATTAACTAATTGTTTACTGAAAGAGTGTATTTTATTTTCAAATAATATTTTTTACAGTTTTCTTGTTTTGGTTATTGTAGATAAAAAATTTGTCTGTTAAGTTCATCTATTATACGGGGTGGTCTGGACCTAGCATTAAAATTTGTTTTTTGTGATAGAACAACATAAATGCAACTTAAATAGACAATTTAAAAAATGCTACTTCACACATCCACTTAAGGGTCGGCTTTAGGTGTCAAATTAAAATCAAAATTTTTCCTTTATTTTTGATCGGGAAATTATAAAAGATATGTCATTTTAAAG
>JAGFPH010001050.1:315188-337786 GCA_018207615.1 Philaenus spumarius
AAAACTCCTGCACAACAAATAACCATCTCTGTACACCTGAAATTCATAAAACATATTTCGGATGCTGCTGGAATTTCACAGGAGGTTCTAAAAGTTACTGGTTTGCTCATAGCAGTGATATATTCTATTTTGCTGAATAAATAACTCCTGTTACTTTTAAAGTATAGGGTTTGAACCTGCACCAATTGTTTGAAACATGACTAACAATTCTGGCCCTCACCTCAAGCACCAGTGAATCGTGTCATGTACAATTAAAGTCAAATAGTAGAATCAGCATTGGCCATTTGGCCTAGAAGAAACTACTCTGAAAGGAATAGATACTCCATTAACGTGTATGACCTCCATTGTTGTGTTATGAAGCTAAATTTTATATTTAAGTGAGTAGAAATAAGTTACAGTAAAATAAAACAATAAAATATTACTTTGTAAAAATGTACAAAATGTAAAAATTTTTCTAAACTTACTTCAGTTAGACAAAAATCGATCTTCTTTACAAAACGAACAAATATAATAATTATTATAATTATCCCTTACATATTGAATTATTCTTAGAATTCTATATAGAGTGCATAGACTAATAACTCACTCAAAATCATTAGTCAACAAATAAATAATGCTAACATTTTAATGGTCACTATGTTTCGCTTACTTATTATAATATATTAATATTATAATAATTGTAATAACGTATTATTATATACTATGTATGGTCTATTCCCTCTCCACGCGCTTACTTGTCTATATATAGGCCTACTTATGTATCTCCTATTCCCTTATCACGCTCTGATTTGCGTCTACGAAAAAAGTTTGCATAAGCGAGATTTCAGAAACATAGTCATGCGAAAGTACCCAACGGGCCATAGAAGTTATAAAAAAAAAAAAAAAAGAATAGGCCTATCAAAATTTGAAATATAACTGAATATAAGGTTATAAGTTCAATGTGTATTTATAATCAAATATTTGTGTAGAAAACATCCATATATTATTACCATTTAAACTAAATTGAATGACAAATTTAATAGATTGTGTAGAGTTACGTACTATATTGTCATACAATTATGTTTTAAAATTATAATATAAGAAAATAATAACAAAACATAAGAAAATGATATTATTCTAATACTAAAGGAATCAAAACAGTCAGACACTATCATTAAACAAATAATATAGGCCTACATAGTCTGAATATTATAGTTTAACGAATTTTGTAAAATAAATTAGAAAAATCATAAATAAAATAAATTTGAAAAATTTTTAACCCACAAAAAAGATATAGGTAATGAAATTAAGAAACATTGTAAAAATAACTGAAAAATACACTAAAATTTTAATTCAAAAATAATTTGTTTAAAATCTATTGGAATATATTTTAAATTTTAATAATTACAAATAAGTAGATTTGTTAAAAAACTAAAGTTTTATAATTTTATTTATTTAAATTTAAGATATTAGTTTAAAATCAATAAAGTTGTAGAATCTGTGCTATATATTTTTAGGGCAATACGAGACTATACTTTATTGCTGTATATATTTGTAAGTTAATAAGACTATACCTTAAAGGAAAGTTGCCCAAGCACAAACTAATGTAAACCCCCTAACGTAATGCTTAATTCAAACTTGTACAATTGGTAACCGGCTGCAGTTCCGTTTTACTAAACCATGCCTTCCTAAACTTCCGACTTCCCTCACACCCCTAAAATAGTATTGCTTCTTCCACTAAGTTAATATATATACCCTAGTAAAATTAACAAATTATACGGTTTAAATTCCCAAAGTTTTGAAACTTTGCAGTATTTCTTGGGAAAGTAAAATAATGAACATATCAAAGGTCTTAATCGATAAATGGTGAGCGGGGGGAGGGGGGGACACAATATGTGATTTTTTTGGTTTTCGCATATATTGCGGAAAATATGGGTTCTATCAAAAACGTACCCATTGTCCAAAATAAAGAAAATAAAATTATCTTAAAAATTATTCTTATAATTTTTTCAGTAGAGCCAGAAGTTTACAACATATTCGCCTTCAAAAATTGAAATGATTAATGGATGTTAGATCATCCAAACAACTGTAACTGGATTATTTATATTAGTTTATTTACATTAGATATACTCACTCATTTTTTTATAATAATTATTTGTATATAGTAACTATACCATTATATTATTTATTTACATAAGATATATTTTAAAAGTATTGTAATAAGAAATTGTATATAATGATGTACAGGTTGATTCTTAACTCTTTTCACATATTTTCTGGGGTTGTTTCTGGAAAGTAAACAATAAATCAATGTTCCTTTGTCTAAAATCATTTCAGTTGTCCTTGGATTCTTATCTAATGTTTCTAATCATTTTATTTGTAATATATAATGCAATATAGTATCATAATAAGTGTTGCTTATTTTTATTCAATATAATGTATAAATTACTTAACAAATAATCTAGGAATGGCATATACATGTAATGTTGCATGTCGTGTATGCATAAAGTAAACAGTTCATAAAGAGGGAACAGAAATCGTGTGTACAAAACTTAAAACTGTCAATACAATTTATTTCCGAATGAGGATATTATCGGTTACCGTACGAAGGGGCAAACATGTAATATATTGGCCTTGTAAAGCTTCTACTGAAAAATCAGAGAACGGTTATAACAGATTGGAACGTTTATATGTCTGTGAGTAACCAACTAAGAGATTTATATTTAAAAAAACCCATTAAAACAAACTTTAAAAAATGGTCAACTACATTAAATGTTATTATAATGTATATGCTACTTCTTTACAAGCCAACCTGGATTACTCAAAATAAATTTAAAATGTTTAGTGACTATTTTAGATTTTTACAAATTCGTATTTTTTTCAGACATTGCGCTATCTGTCTACTCATTACAAAAAAAAAGTATTTAATTTGAATCACTAGTTTGAACAACATTATTTTCTAGTATGGTCTACTCATAAAGTGAACTAATAAGAAATAGTAATATTAACACCGCTTTAAACGAGATAATTTTGTAACTTGATCACGCGCAAAGGCTGCTCTGCGTCGCCAACTTCATTTTGTATGATGTTTCGTTATAATTTTATGATGTTTACATAAAATTACAATAATTACATTAATATCTTCATCATTCTGCTCATAATCTATTGCTTGTTCAAAGTTTTTGCCCAGATCGCCATTATCAATATCACTATAGTTGGAATCGTATTCATCAATTATTTGACATAATGTAGCTGGAGTTTTACTTTCTCCATCACTAAATTGCTTTAAAATTTCAACAATTCGTTTATAGTCTTTATTAAAATTCACATAAAAAAAACTGACCATAAAATAAAAACAATTATACAACAATAATTTTATGCAATAATTTTTTTAATTTTATTAACACAAGCACACTAAAGGCGGCGCCACGTCGAATCTATTATAACAACAAAATCACAATAAAACCGTAACTGTGAAATATACTAGTTAAACTGTGGAGGGAGATAGGAGAAGTCCTAGAAAATCAGCGACCTGTGGTAAACTGTTCTGCCAAAAGAGCAAAAAATACAGTCAAGCTGCTCTGCGCCGACTGTGCTTGTTAAAGGGTGTTAAATATTGACCCGAGTGTTTGTTTAAACCAATAAACAAAATATTAAAGTTTACAGAAATTAAAACAAAACTACGCATAGGCTTTAATTACACTTTAAATTTTGTTAATTTATTATTAACAAGTCTAATGTTTTGTGATTTTGAGTTAATGGTGTGCAACATATTGATAAAAGCCTCTATTGATTGCTCGTCAATGGTATAAATCAGATCATTAAAAGCAGAGATATGGAATGAAGCTGTGTTGACGTGTTTGGACAATAAAAATTAAGCTCCAGAAGCTGTATTGTTACTTTACCAACCATAGTTCATTTGTTTTACACTTTATAGCTGTCCGAATAGCAACAAGCAGCAGTCAGTCAGGTGGGTATTTTGTTAATGCAAGAGTCGTGATGTTAGGTTATGTGTCTTATTATGCGCAGTAACACTTATTATTTTTTAATGTAAAATGTTTTCTATTAATTGCGATGTCACTGACAGTGAAAATTTATATATAACTGATATATTTCCTGACAAAATAAGTAGAATTCTTCAAACACACAAATCTGCAATTATTACTACACTAAATTTTAGATTCTACATACAATAAAGTTATAAGTTTGCCACAGAACGTTTCAGTAGGCCTAAACCAATCTCAACACTCTAACGACGTAGGCCGACTTTAAAATAATTTTAACATTACTGCTAAACATGTAAACAAATTTTCAAACAATACATTATCCAAATACTATTCCTGGTCGAAAGAGTGTTAGAGACCCATCAGTTTGAAAAATATATATTAACAAAGAGAAGAAAGCTTCTAGTAGTGTACCGGTATATAAAATTAAATTATTTAAACAAATAAACCTACCTGAGGAAAATGAATCTGTCAATCTAAACATTATACTTAAGTTCCTGAAAATATCCTATGTGATATAATTTCGAAGTGTATTACTGTTTCCGACTAAAACCTACAGGATAATTACTTAACGCATCCTCTTAACTACTGCAAGTGTTCAGAGATGAAGGCCTAAGACCGAACAAAGTAAACAACGTGTTTATTACTGTAACTATGGAAACAATTCTTGCACTTTTAACTTGACTGTATGCAAAAAGGCGTTTGGCACTTTCCATGAAATTGGAAAGGCCATGATTGAGATAGTGGTTTAAAATTTATAAATTATTTTCCATATGACAATCGAGGGAAACATGAAAACATACCTAAATTAATCCCTCAAAATGTTATCGATGTGAACAGGAAAATCTCAACGAATAAAAAATAACACTTCAGTTCCTGGGATTGGGAACTAGAATGTTCGTTACTTATTACATGATTTAAATATAATAAAAATTAACTTATTGTATTTGTAGAACATAAACCAGAAATCTTTGCAACGCTAGAACAAAGTGAAAAATGTAAGCTCTATGTTATTACAGTAGTTTTGTGACACATTATATTCTGTATTTTGGTGCACCATAGTAAGATACCTGTCAAACTCTTAATGCATTTTTTAATTAACATAAAGTAGCAATGATTGAATGAAACCCCAAACCACAAATAAAAGGAACAAAAAACAATAAAAAAACAATTTAATAAAAATTTATGTTAACGATTAGTGTTAAAGCCCTCTGAGGATGATGACTGTCATTAAAATGGGCATTAGGGTAGTATATTAAACATAACTTTACATTAAATTGTTTTGTTATTGTTTTTTGTTCCTTCTATTTATGGTTTCATTCAATCATTGTGAATTTGTCGCCACAGTGCTCTTCAACCTATGTAACATAAAGTAAGTAAATATCCCATTGTTTTGAAAGATATAGAAAACAAAAAGGAAATACACTTGAGAAAAAGTTAACAATTAATTTTAAGAAGATTTACAAAATGAAGCTAAAAATAAAGACATCAGTGAAGTAATATCATTTGGTTTTCAACAAAATATGCCTGTAACTAAAGTACTAGGTGGAGATGTATTTAAAAAGGGTCACCGGAATACTACCCCCCGGAAAACTACCCCCCCCCCCAAGCAGGTTACTACGTCATTTTGACGTCAGAGATCGGGGGGGCAGTTTTCCAGTCACGCACACTCAAGTTTCAATATAATTAGAATAAAAAAAACTAGAGGACTAACCTAAACTGTTTAGTCACAGTATGTTGCCGATAACAGTATAATTGTAGGAACCTGCTTGGGGGGGGGGTAGTATTCCAGTCGCGGACACTGCTCCCATATTGGTTAGTTGGCAGATTTCGTGACGTCACGTTTCACCTGGGGGGGTAGTTTTCCGGGGGGTAGTATTCCGCATCCCCTTTAAAAAAGTTAGTTTGTTTTATGTAATTTCCCAATATTTTCCGAAAAACTAGATAAATAATTTTGATACATGTATAGTGAAAACACAGGTTGGAAAATACAGAACAAGTTGTAAGGGTGCTAAATCAGGTTGTCAAAATAATTACTTCTAAATGTGAAATCCTTGTACATATTTTCAGTCATTTGTTCAACACAATACAAGAACTATGTTTTGAATCAATATCTCGACACACTTTTCAAAGGATTCATAAGATGTTTAAAGAAGGATGTTTGTTACCCAGAACCTGGTTATAATAACCTTCCGTGTTACGGAACTTTCGATAATATAGAGCAATAAAAAAAAGGCAGAAATAATTAATGTTTCTAAAGAATATCAAGATTTAATAGAACATAATATAAAACATGTTAACAACATTAAATTGTTAACACTGACATTATAAGACTTCACTTACTAACTACTAGATTAATATTAATAATAAACACATACTGGATTGTCTAAATTAGTTTTAACACAATTTATAGTTACATTGGTCAGGTGTTATGTTTTCAACAATAAAGAAGAAATTAATGAGCTTTCCGTTGGGTACAATTTCTTGAAAAAAATTGCCTAAATGTACTTTTCTGGAAGTAAGACGTGAATTATTCTGTAACATATTTCATTTCCATAATTGCATTCTCTATCTCGATTCATAAATGAGCTATTTTATAATTTGAAATTTCATGATATCCCAGCAATAAGCAAAAATGTAATTCAAAGATAGTAGTATTAAAAAGAGTAAATCAACTGGTTTCTAATTTGTATAGGTTTCTTTAAAAAACAATATTCTTCGATCAATAAATATATGAATTTCTAAATTGAGAATCCCTGTAGTATACAAATTTTAATAATTTTGACTTTATACAGAAAATATTGTCCCACATTTCACCACTTAGTATTGCCTATAATATAAAAAAAGTTACATAAAGAAATAATTTTTTTTTCGTTTTTATAAGATAGCTTGTTCATCTTTTTAGTTCAGGAGAAAATAAAATAACGGTTTTGTTTGTCATTAAAAACTTTTTTCTCATAAATATTGTTTCTAAAGTTATATAGGTAATTTGTTATTTTTAATTATCGCCATTTTTAAAGTATGGAAAAGAAAGGTATGTTTTTACAAGGGTTACAGGCTACCAAATTTGAGGTAAATATCACTTCTATTAAAAGAAATCTTAAGTGTTTAGGCAACAAAACAAAATGGCCGATAATTCAACAATTTAACATTCTAAGACCAATGTTTATTGAACATTTTTAATTTTAATTTTCGACTACAGTCTCGTGAAATTCGGAACAATATTTTCTATTCAAACCCAAATTGTATATAATTATATACATTATACAAACATAATATAAATGAAGGAAAACTAAACATTGATTTTGTAAATTACCAATTTTTGTATATGACCCCACGATGGGATCTTAGAGAGGTAACCGACTTTTAAAACATTCTAAAATGCCGTTTTATAAAAACTAAACAAACATAATTTTATAGTTTTATTTATTTCAATTCAAGCACATTGATGTTGTCGTAATTTAAACATTTGTCAGTTTTACGCAAATTGATTTTATTAATTTGTGTTTTTAATCTTTTAATTGATGGCATATTTGCGAAAAGTATTGGCAAACAGATTTGATTTCTCCGAATTCAACAGAGACAGCATAAAAAAAATCGTTTATATTTTTTAATTTATAAGCAATTTATAAATATTTTATATTAATATATATATATATATGTATAACTATAATACAGCGTTTAAATTAAACAACCACCAAGTATATTTGGCTATAGTATTCTGAGAGCGTATTTTATTAACGGGTACAACGTGTTACTGGCGTTTACAACGTTGACAATGATTAACGACTCTAACTTTATTACTATGAAAGATCTACAGTTACTCTAAATGGAACATCTCTGACCACAGCATGTTATGAGATTTTTAAATTATTTTGTATGTAGATAAGTTATTTAATGTATCACTATGTTGGTTTTGTTTATTTTAATTGACATTTAAGAATAACGTTGCACTAAGTACGCTACATTGGTTTCTCGCCAAATAAAATTATTTGCAATTTGTCTGTCTTAGTTTTTCTTCTTGATTATAAAGAAAGTTGAGACTTGTATGCAGCTCTTGGTTGTATTTTAAGCTATGACTTCCCCGTAATTAACTTCATCGACTGAAATCCGTATATCATGCCTTAATAGTATATATGTTGTTGGAAATTTTCAATTGAATCTCTAGTTATATTGTTCCATTTACTTCACTTGAATTACATTTAATCCAAGTGATTTTTTTGTAAAAAACTTTTTATTTGTACTTAGATTAAAGTAAGTAAGTATAAAGTTACTACACAGGAAAGTTTTCTACATAAAACATTTACTGCACATGTTGATAGTTCTACTTCAATTGAAATTCCATCTTGAAGCTTAAGATTTCAGAATCTATAAAGTTTCTTCAGAAATAACTTTACTATTTCCAAATTCTTTTAAGTTTGTTGAGACCAGTTACAAACATAGTTTTATTTTTGTTTATAGTAAAATTAGTTGATTGTATTGAATGACTCACTTAGCCTACGCATATTACCGAATTCCACTAGTAGATACTTTCTTCTTTTATTTTGGAGACAAAAAAGTGGGAAAGAATACAAGTTTGCAAATAACATTATTTTACAAATTTGTCTGTTTTTACCAATAGAAAGTACCTCTGATAGTTATAAGTCCTTTTTGTAACAATAAAAGCAAAACCTTTTGGTGAATATTGTTTCTTTCTACACTGTATTTCGATTGGATATGAAGCTCTATTAGAAATTTCAGTGTTCATAATTTCCTTAGTTATTTTTCAATCTGCCATGTTTGCTATTATTATATTTAATATCATTTTACAAGAACTAAAATAAGGAACTCTGTACGCCAATATAATACAGGAATATGCTTTTCATTTAAGTAGAAATATAAATTTTTATTCATTATTGATATAAACGTAAATAATAGGGGAAAAGGGCATTTTTACTGTTTCGAAGTACAAATGATATAAAAATTGTATTAGAATTTGGCCGTCACTAAATGTAATAGGTTTTAAATACATTTTTACCTGTGAAACTTAAATATAATAAGTAGTAACTCTGAAAACAATACCGAAAATGAAAGCATGTGTCATGGAATGTTAAATAACATTTTAATACTGAAATTTATAAAATGTCAAACTCACATAGACTATTATATACGTCTGTAAATAATCACAAATTTGCAAAACTTTGTAATCTGTGTTTAAATTTAAAAAAAGAACCAACAAATAAACTCAAGGGTACACAATTACCCTGCCCAGACCACTTATTAAAACATTTTGGAATTTAACAAAAGTATTTTTTACATATATATTTTATCTGCAGTTGACCTTGAAAGATCTTCTATTTTGAGATTTCCTGTTCCGGACTAATATGACTGATTAATACTTAATACTTATTGGATACTATTATCCATTAATAAAATAAAAACACTCGTACATTTAAAGGAATTAAAACTACTTTTGCAATGCAAGTTTTAGGTCAACTATTATGTCTCGACCTAGAGAACTCGCAGAAAAAATCAATAAAACCAACATTGTAACATTTCTGTTCATTGCTATTTTAGTTAAGGATTTAGTGTGATTCTAAAATAAGTCTGCATTAAAATGGTTTTAATCTCGAACAGCTTGTTGAATTTCCTTGGTGATTCTTGATTTTGAAAACAAATCGTAAAAACTGAAAATAATCAGCAGGCCTAATAATATGAAGGACTGTTGCCACCCAGTACAAAGATTGTATACATATTAGTGGCATCTGCTCAGTTGTAAAATTGCAAATTTAAAATAAATATTTTCACAATTTTTATAGAACCAATATGTTTTCCCTGTTTTTTTATTTAAATTGAGTGTTATTGTTTTTGACTTGTAAAATCCAAGCCTCCACTAATTTAAACTTCTCTGTCTTTGTGATGAATAAAGTTATGTTTATTTTTTATCAGAACAAAAAATAAATTCAGTAAGAACTTTAATAAGAAGTTTGAGCACATAGTCATGTTAAATTCTTTACTTTATTTTTTTTAAATCAGACTTTATTATTTTGTCTATGACTACATATACATGGTTGACATTACATCAAGAAATTATTAATAGGTGTTAAATATTTTCATGTTATCTCTTTTCTTATAATATCAGTATTGAATTGTGTATAACCATTGATAATGTATTTACTAATATAATATATAAAGGCTATTCTTTGTGATTTAGCCAAGATAAGAGGCTCTATTAAAGCCGTAAATACATGATTAGACTAACAAACAGTTTTTGAAATTTTTAGAAAGTTCTGATCCATGAAATCATTAAGGTGATCAGCAGACAACATCATGGCATTGTAGCTGCAATTCTGTTATCTGGGATCTGGGATGTATTCTGTTATCAGCCAGGTAAGTAAAGAAATAGTTATTATTATTATTAAATTACTAAAATAAATCAATTGCACTTTATCTAATTGAACTTCAGTTTAATATGATAAAGGTTTACCATTTACACACCATGAAATTACTAATCTTTAGTAGTTGGCAAAAATGCAATAACTCACTTTAAAATTACACCAAAATCCTCAAAGAAATCTATAAACCGAGCTGAGGTATTTATTATTTACAACAGCTAGTACTATAGATTTTACAGGTAGCTTTAATATTTTTATTAAAATGTGACCGTTTATTTTTTCACTCATCGATTATTTTCTATTGCGCTAAATGTTTATTGCGGTATTTCAGGATAGTAACAGTTTATTTAAAGTAACGCTATTTAAAGTTATGAGTATTTTAAATTATTTTTTATGGAGATAAATTATTTAATGTATCGGTATGTTGGTTTTGTTTATTTTAATTGACATTTAAGAAAAACGTTGCTTTAAGTACGCTACATTGGTTTCTCGCCAAATAAAATTATTTGCAATTTGTCTGTCTTAGTTTTTCTTCTTGATTATAAAGAATGTTGAGACTTGTATGTAGCTCTTGGTTGTATTTTAAGCTATGACTTCCCTGTAATTAACTTCATCGACTGAAATCCGTATAACATACCTTAATAGTAAATATTTTGTTGAACATTTTCAATTGAATCTCTAGTTATATTGTTCCATTTACTTCACTTGAATTACATTTATTCCAAGTGATATTTGTAAAAAACTTTGTATTTGTACTTAGATTAAAGTAAGTAAGTACAAAGTTACTACACAGGAAAGTTTTCTACATAAAACATTTACTGCACATAAAACAAAGCGACCACTGCCAAGAGAACCAACAAAGCGAAAACTGCTAAGGAAACCAACAAAGCGAACACTACCAAGGGAACCAGCTTCACCAGTCTTGAGAACGAAGTAGTGAGCCTAGAACTGCGGGAGAATTGGCCGGACAAGTGCCGAAGCGGCAAACCACGCAACAGAGAATGGAGGCAAAAGGAGAGTCGCTGTCTTTAGTGGGGGAATTGCGCCGACCGCCAGGCTGTTTCACCAGGAATAAATTCATTTAATTTGTAATTCAATAAATCTGTTTACAAACACATGCATCAACACTGCGTACACGAAAATTCGTTCACGGAGAAGAAGCTAGACTCGGCCAGAACCTCCACCGTAGTCTCTCAAACCAAAGTCCCATTGGAAAGAGATCTGTGCTTGCACAAGCGGCTACGGACATCCGAAACAATTACACGCCCTTTATTATTTTGTGTGAACTGTGCTTTTTATAATATATTGCTGTGAGTCTCGGCCGAGAAGAATTTAACTGCAACAACGCTTCACACTGAACATTGGACGCAGTAAGTACTATAATATACAGTTAATTATTCTGTAGTTTAGATGAATATAAAACACTTTGTTGTCTGCTTTGTCAGTAAACTAGTGGTCCTCGAGCATAATAGTAAATTAATTTTATGATTATTTTGCATTTATCAAACATTCAAACTTGTATATACTGATATGATTATAAAATGAAAATGTATGTCACCCTTCCATACATTGCATTATTAAAACTTACACAAATTAAAGTAAGTTATTTGGTTTGATTTGCCTGGCACTTACTAGCCTGGATGATGCGACAGTGTGTTAAGTCTGGTGAGAAGTAGTCTTCCAGGGTAAGTATTTTTAGAGGGGGCCACAGGGTTCTGTCCTTGGTCATTTATTATTAATCATATGTATATAAAAATAATGTATGTAATATACTAAACTATTGAAGTTTCATTTATACTCTTACCATTGGCAAGTTTATAATCACTTTCGTATCACAGATATGGCTGAGACTATAGATAACATAAATGTTGGTATAAATGCCTGTTGTGTATGGTTTGAACTGAAATCACAGTAAAACTAAATCTATAAAAAATATCTGTTGTAAAATACTCGCAAATTAAAATGATTTAAGTACTGGGCCAAAACTTGTAATAAAAGTCGTTTGTTTGCTTTATTGTTCTAAAGTAAAAAATCTTGGTTTAAGTGCAAATAATATTCTAAACGGGACAGACCATGTTATTCTTGACATGTGCAATAAAGTATTTATTCGTATGCACTTTCTGAAGAAAGTAAAAGATTGCTTAGGGCATCTGGTGAAAGCAATAATTTTCCCATATTTTAACTATTGTGATACTGTTATCAATGACAGCACTGTGGTTTAACGTGTTCAAAATTATTCAATTTTTACTTAAAACTTAATCATCTACGTACACAAAATGTTATACACGAATTTCAATTCTAAAACTTTTTTGTCGACATTATCAAATTTATTCGTAAGCTATTCTACTCACTGTCTTGATATCTGTCAGAAAGGTTTATTTTTGTTGTCAGAAAGGCTCAAATAAAAATGCTATCGACACATGACATAACTGAAATATTTAATACATCATTTACGAAGACAGCATGTAGGCTCTGGAATTTATTTCCGGAGGGTTGCAAATACATAAATTTTCGTGTCCATATTAAAAAGGCTTAGGGTTGTTGGTTCTGAGAAAGTTTGGGTGTTTTGACGGATGTTCTTGAATGTATTTGTGTTTGGGAGTGAAATTGTGATTATAAACAGGGTGATTCAGCAAGAAACGGAAAAAATTTCAGGACTTGTTCTGTTAGTGAAAATAAAGACAGAAGTTCATATAAACATAAAGTCGGAAATGCTTCGTTAGCGAGATACGGTTATCGAAAGATTTCGTCCGGACTTCAGTACCCCCGTTATAATGAAGTAATAATGAAATTTTTTGGTCTTTAATTAACGTATAAATTGCAGTGTACTTTACAAAAAATAATCTGAAAAAATGAATAAAACTGGTCCCAGAACTGTAAGGCAAGTAGTTTTCGCGAAAACTTGTGTAAACCCAAAACTTAAAGGCAAAAAAAAAACTAATTATTTTACACTTTGCCTACAATATCTCTGTTATATTTCCACTAAACAAGTACAAATTTTAAATAAAAAAGGTATGAAATTTTATTTTGAAAAAAATTATTTAATAAAGTCAATTAAAAAAAAATCCAAAGAAATCGAATTTTTATTTACATATACAAATTTTCAAAACAGCGGGAAAATTCATTAATTTTCAAACAGAATGAATAACACTTTTAACATAGGAGAATGCTATATCTTAGAATTAAATTATTTAAGTAGTTATGTTTATTCTCAAATCTAATCGGTTTGTTAAAGTTCAGTCTGTTTCCTTTCTTTTCTTTTCTTTTTTTATTATGAGGTTTTCAACCGCGCTAAAATCCCTTTCCACTAATATGAGGATATAAAAGCAATTACAAACTTTCTCAAGATATTCCACAATACGGGATAAGTAACAAGTAAGTCTTTTTGAAACAAGAATTGCTGATTTTCGTTTCTCAATAGAGCCTAAATTTCTTTGTTTGTGCTTATTCCGATTAGTTCCACTTGTAATGTGACATCCGTTTCTTTCATATAACCATATGGGTTTATTATCAACTGTGGTACTTGGTATTATCATACTCAAAATATCCTATAACCTAGCTTCAAAATTTGAATAGAGGACATTTAAATGTTGAAAGCAGGTTGAAATGTGACCATTCAGGCAGTTTGTGAGTGATGTGTTTAACCAAAAAGCGAATAGCTTAATAATTACATAAAAATACTAATTTAATTATTATGTAATTCGGTGTAGTAAATATAATAAAATAGTCCATTATAAAATATATACTTCACTACTAATAGTATCATTGCGAACATAAATTTGTATACAAGACCGTAATGAATTGTCAGTCTATTTGTTACGTGTACACGTAAAAACTAAGCAACAAATCTATCTGTTCCTTTGGATTATTGGGTTCATGGAAAGCCAAAATTAAATTCAAGATTTCTTAAATAAGACCCACTACCGTGGACCAGTATTTACATCTCATAGACCCCAATATTATCGTTGACATGGACGATTTATTTATCAATGCACAAAATTAGTGCTCAAATTACGTCTAACCAAAATTGTTTTTTTACTAAACAAACTTTTACTATCCATTAACGAAACAGATTCTGGCTTTATTACGGTTACTTATTTTGAAAGACTAGAGAAAGCTGTATGAAACTATGAAATTTGTTAAGCAGTACTTCTTATTATATTGAATTGGAAGTGTACAATTATTAAAGAACAAAAATGTTAAGTGTTTAAGTACTGTAAGTCTCTTGAACATATACTTAGGAATATTGTCCATAAACATGGCAATACGCTCGTATATAAAACTAGAAAAAAAATGTCAGTGTCAAGTAAACAATAAAAACTAATAAAAAAACTTGTTTGAAGTAACAGAAGTATACTCTGTTGTCAATTGAGTCAAAAGTTTGCCGAACGTATCTTCCAGAATTACCATGGTTGCACTATCATAGACGATACCATCAAAGTACTACATCATTGTAAAATGGAAAGTTTACGAACTGGTTGGAAAGGTTTGAAATATAAAAAAATATGAAATAGTTAGTAGCATGTTATTTAACGAAAAAAATACAATCCAACTCTTTATAAGAAACTATATTGACATTTAGGTAAGAAAATATCCCTTCTCAACGGTACCTGAAGTACGCAACAGGTCATCATGAATGTAGTTATGACTTATGAGTCGAAAGGTTTTTTTTTAATAATGCCATTGAGTAAATATTTGTGAAATATGACAAAGGAAAACCTGAGGTTAAACTTAGTAAGTGCTGAATTGCCGAAACGACATTTGAAGATAAGGAAAGAAACATAATATTATTGTGGACGGTAAGTCCTACACATATAATATTTGAATTAGAATTAACTAAATATTTTCCATAAACTTTGACATCAGTGAGAATATACTTTAGTTTTGTCTCTCTTAGACATCTGATGGATCAAGAAAACTCTGATTAAAATTTAAATTAATATAAATAATGACTCTGGTCGTTGAGGTAAATATGTGAACAAATATTATTGGAATTTAACTAGTATTATTGAAATTTTACCAGTTTGCAAGTTTGCAATTATATTTTCTTTATAATCAGAAATTTATATTAATCTAACACGAGAATAAAGACTACCACAAAAGGTTAAGAGTTTAGATAAATAACTGCAAACACTTATAACAAACAGATTATTATTATAATTTACAATGGTTTGGAAAATCATCGTTATTTTCACTATAACTAAATTTGAACAAAACTGACAAAGTATCTTGAAAATAATTATGTAATGTGTAAGGTTTCCCGTCATAGGTATATCACATTTGTTGTGACCATTAATGGCAAATTTAAAATTAAAACAATTCAAATGCATTTTAAAATTTCCCTGTATATTATATTAAAAAATATGACAGTAAACTTTAAACTAAAACCATCTAAAACCTTATATAAATGAGTTATTATTAAATTGGTTTTTGTATATAACCCACAAATTATTCTTTGGTTTTTTTTGGCGAAAAACTATGCTAGGGCACAATGAATCCTTATATTAAATTCATTAAACTATACCTGAATTAAGTCAATTTGTATCTATTGTATACTGAGACAGGACACCAACATTATTCATTTTATTTGTTGATGTAATTATGTGCTAAAAGTTAGCTAAATATGTAAACATGTGTATTCTAAATATCTGGTTATAAGTAAACAAGATGCAAAGTGGGTGCAGCAGTACAGTAAATGTAAACAAAAACAATTTTTATATTTTAGCTAGTAAGTGCTACTCAGTTAGGTCTTAAAATGAAGTAATATTTTACTCAAATAAAATGTCTGGGTTAAATACATTCCATCTCATAAAATAATCCCTCTTCTGACTTCAGAGATTACACACATTAAACATTCACAAACCTTAATTCTCTCCTGCCTCTTAAACCCCGAGTTTAAGTTGTCATATTTCATCACCGTATAAAACACGTAATTGTAAGGAAAAGCTTGATAAATGTCGACAGCTATAAATATTTAAAAAATTAAAATCTCAAAGCACAATGCATTGACAATTTCGTTATAAAGTTAGTGGTTTGCATATGCATTTGGAAATATTTTTTTGACACATGATTCATCACATGTATTGTTGGGAAGACTAAACAGGTAAGAGTTTTCCTTTGCTATAGTTTTGTTTATTTTGTCAGTTATAATTCATTATTTCTACTAGTTTATCACAAAATAGTAAATAAAAAGTATGTAAATTGCTCCTATAGTTTATACCAATACGAGATCGTCTAATATATTGCAAAACGCATTAATACCTAACGTTATAAATTCCTTGTAATATATTTTCCTCTTCTGATAATTTAAAATAACTAATTATAAGTTCTTAAACTGAAAGAAAATTCTCCCCTATTACAGGATAAAAACTTATCACATGTGACTTACGTGAAAGTATATAGCCAATAATATAACTTCTACGAACTGTCTTAACTATAACCTATACGTAAGTAAAATTAAATGTGCAAAATATTGATAATTAGAATAGACGAAAGGTTGTATCGTAAAGCTTAAAGAAACGATACTCTAAACGAGCTTGGAATGCATACTCTAAATTTATGCAAAGTGTTTGGTGTTTCAAAAAACGTGACAATTATAAGTGATAATATATTTTGTGTATTTAATTAATTTATATTATTAACTTTATTACACCAGCTTTAAACATATCCGTTCAACAAAGGCTTGGTTGTTATATTTATTGGACTTGAAAACATGTCCTAAATAATCTATTATATTTTTTTTTTACATTTTACCTTCTTAGTAAACAATATTTTTTGAAATGACAATGTTAAAGAGTGAAATTTGATTAGCCTAAAATTAGCATACAAAAAATGTTTGAAACTTTATTTTAAGTTCGTCTACTAAAACTCTTAAAACAAAGAGTATTCGAGTTATATGTTATACAATAAAATGCTAAACAAATATGCCTACCAAAATCAATATTAGATTTTGCTGAACTATTCGAAAATGGTATTTAAAAACTACAAAATAATTAAAGAAACAAATCCAGTAGAGTTAAATTAGAGTTCAAACAAGAATAATTTAGACAAAATTTTAAATTTAATAAATAAATAATATAAAATATTAATTTATGACTACTGCTGTCCTTACGTTTAGTTAACCTACTGTACAAAAGGATAATTTCAAATTAATTATAGTTTCAAGTTAAAAATATCGACGTTACATATCGACGTGCGTTTTCTAAATCAGTAGCTGTCCATTTGCTGCATTGTTTGCAGAATATAATAGATTTACTAAACTTTTGGAAGTGACATCTTATATTGATGCCAAATGTGACTGTAAGTGACGTCACTATTGTTGTCAAGCTACCCAGAAGTGGAAGTGGGATAATTAAGACATTACGTTTGGATGTAATCTGTCCCTTTGACGTGACTTGTGAAACTAAGAGTTTACGACTGAAAAGTTTCCATTTGTTAAGTGTGTATCATATAATGGTGTACACCTATCTTCTCAATCCGTTTCGCACTATAAAATTTAGTGTGTGTAGGTTGTGTTATTAATGTGTTTGTGTTTGAGTGTGTATATGACGACCCGAATAGTGATTAATATATTTTATACTTTATAATGAAATTACGCTCTCGAAACGCGTCGTAGGTAGGATAACTCAAGAAATCACAAGATGGACTAACAACCAGGTAAAGTACCATAGTAATTTCTTGTGTTTATTTTATTTTATGAAGTGACTTGGATACATAAATTATGAAACTAAAACAAACTAAAAAGAAACGTATATTTTAGGTTCTGGTTAAAGTTCTTTTAAATTAAACAACAAAGGCGTGATTATTGTGTGTAGTTTCTATTAAAGTTAATTTCAACCAACAATTCTACAAAATAAATTTACGGGAGAAGCGCGAAATTAGCAATTAGTCCAAAAAACCCAATATTTCGAAATTTTTTTGACATTTTGGTTAGTCTTTAGTACTTATTTAGAAATTTAAATAAACTATAGTGAGTAATGATACTCTTATTAAAGACTCTTCTTACTACTAGGATAGTTGATTGTTACATATTTTGAATGTAAAGAATAAACTAATTTAATGGAAGGTCAGATAACTTCCCTACCTCAGTAATGTACCGGGTGTCCCACGAAGAGGTCCCTATTTTTGAATTTATATGACAGACGTATAGAGCGCGCTACAGACTTGAAATTCTACAGTCGTGACTAACACATTTGTAAAAGAAATACCCCTGAGTATCAGTTAATTCTGACTGATCCAAACAAAATGGCGGAAAAACAAAAAAAACAACAAAATCAGCAATCGTATTATAAGGGTAAACCTACTTTTATTTAGAATAGGAACAGCTACAGCTGTTTAGACTATTTTCAATCTATCAGCTGACTGCGTGTATCCACAACAATGAACATATTTGGTAATAAACATTGGTATTTGTTATTAAGTTGCATTGTAAAGTGTCTTATGTACCATGCCGTTTTCAACTGAGCAAAAAGTGAAATGTTGTTCCTGGGCTATTGCCTTTGAAAATGATTATGAAGCAATAAGGTGTTTTAGGGAAAGGTACCCAGGTGTAGTTCCACCGTCAAGGAAATCTATTCGTAAGTGGAAGACTTTCATACTAGAAACGGGGTCAATACAAAAAATACCATAGATCCTCCAACATAGAAAATGAAGAAATCGTATGTGCTGCTTTCATGGAATCTCCAAAAACGCCTTATTCAGTAAGAAAGGTGAAATCTGCTACAGGGATACCGAAGTCATCTGTCCAAAGGTATGCCAAAAAGAACAAAATCAAACATTATAAAACTCATTTAGTTCACGGACTGCTTGAAGATGATCCTGACAGACGATTGGAATTTTGTTCGAAAATAATTGAAAAGACTGACGTAGATAGCAAATGGCATGAAGGAATCGTGTTTTCAGGTGAAGCGACATTTTATCGAACAGGAACTGTAAACAGGCATAATTGTCATTACTATAACACAAATAATCCACATATTTTACAAGAAGAGAAATCAAAATCTACAGGTATAACAGTTTGGGCTGCTGTTACCAAGGATGGTGTTTTGTCGTATGACATATCCCGACAAACAATGACTGGAGAAAGGTATGCATTAGTTTTAAGCAATCACATAGTTCCTCATCTTTCTCAGCCTGAAATGAAAGATGTTTTTTTCCAACAGGATGGAGCTCCTCCGCATTATGCTAATGTGGCCAAAGCAGTTTTGGACCAAAATCTTCCTAACCGTTGGATAGATCGTGGCAGCAGCTTCATGGACTTGCCCCCAAGATCTCCAGACTTGACTGTTTGTGACTTTTTTCTGTGGGGCTCTTTGAAGGAGAAGGTTTATTGTCATAACATTTCGACAGACGATGAACTAATGAGGTTGATCGAAGAGAAACTGTTGTTGATACCTCGAGAGTTGTTCAGCAAAGGGTATGACTGTTTTCTATTTCGTTGTTATCAGTGCATTGTGATCGATGGACATCAGTTTGAATAAGGTTTATGGATCAAATAGATTTAATTTATTTATGAGTTACTTATATCTTTAATTCCCTAACGTTGTTTAGTGCTTAGTAACATCGTTAAAATTCAATAATTATGTAGTAACACTTAAGCAAATAAAACTATTTTAACGAAAAGGTACTATTTCTTTGATATCCCGCCATTTTGTCCTAATATGTCAGAACTAACTGATACTCAGGTGTATTTCTTTTACATATGTGTATGTTAGGACTGTTGAGTTTCAGGTTTGTAGAGTGTGCGGTGCATCTAATATATTAATTCAAAAATAGGGACCTCTTCGTGAGACACCCGGTATATTCCATGATAGTATCATAATTTGTGTTTAACCTATAAGTTTGTATATTCAGGGGAAATTTTCCTCTTCTATTTGCAAGTAAATATAATTTATTTAAATAGTGGTGATTGTTACTTATTTCAAGAAAACGTGATTCATAAAAATAACAGGGGTTCACAACTTATGTCCCGTCACAATTCATCCAACTTACTTTACAAAATCCATACATAATGCAACTTTTCTTTGAAACAATCCTAAAAATCGGTCAAGGCGTTTGACCGTAATCGTGAGACAGACAGACACACAGACGAAATGCCGAATGGTCGAGTTAAAACGGAGACCTCGCTCAGCTCGGTCAACAAATTTTTTTAGGAAAACATGACTTTTATCTGAATGCTATACATTTTGAAGGAACACAGTGTTTTTTTTGTTTCACAGTTTATATTGAAGCAAAATGAATTACTCTTTTTTTCCTTTACATTTAAAGTTTGTCCAGTATGTATGCTTGACCAGGTATCTTAAATATTCTTTTCAAAGATGTTTAACTGATGTTCATTTTAAAAGATGTCGAGCAAATGGTTCTTTGTGGAGACTGTATGACTGCTGATGAAGTCTACTGAAGTTTTCGGACACCCTTTAGGCTAAGTCCGAACACTAAGACAGCACTCAGCAACAACACTTACCACTGTTGCAATACTGAGCAACTATTTTTAAACGTTCTTGAAACTCTACAGCAGTTTCAAGCTAGGTCTCCTAGAACCAATTATTCCAAACAAGCTTAACAAATGCTCTACGATACAAAAATTATATCGAGTGAGACGAACAGTTACATCGTCTAATAACCACAAACAATAAAGTAACAATAAGCGACATAACCTGCCTTTATAAACAATGTAATCAGCTGTTCTTAACACCTACTGCAGCTACTTCAAATTTAATACTGCTTATTTTGGATCACCCAGTACTTTAAGATTTTAGGTTTCCTTAAATTATAAAATAACACACTTTTTTCAAATCAATTATAAATAAACCAAACTTACGTATATAATTTGACAATTTTTATAGTACAATTAACAGTAGTCTATTTATTTACTTCTGTGTTTATAGCACACGTTAGTTTTCCCCATGTTTTTACAATGCTACAGTACCTTATGAAATCAATGATTTTAAATAGTGGTGGAAGAGCAAACTAGTTGTATACAAGTGAAACAAAGGAATATAATAATGCATTTCTTCATTTAAAAAAACTTGTTCCTGATTTTATACAGACATATGTATTTGATCTGAATGTCAAAGATGTAATAACCAAATACACCACATATCACACTTTCTAAATGTAGAAACAGTGTTAGCAAGTAATAAAGAAATTATTTATAAGATACTAAATATTTATTCAATTTGTAACACAAATGTAAAGTAAAAAAGAAAAGCTTTTGCTTGATTTTATAAGCCAAGGATCAATAAAATGATTTGTAAATTGTTATGTAAAAAATGCCAGTAGTACAATTTGTAGAATAGAATAATCAACATAAATAATAATTTCAGAAATTCTATATTGCTTATATTTTTTCCGAATATAAATATCTTTAAATTCATGTTTTATAAATGTTGTTATTTCTACTTTCTAAAAGAAGGATGGATTTGTGGTCCCCTTACATTTTTTATCTGCATTATAACTGGGAGAGATGACTGAGACCTTGCCTATTGTTTCCTAAATGTGTTGCCGGTACTATAAAGTTTGTTGTCTAATTTTACACACTTGCACTTGCCTGTGTTCGTTTTACGTTTCATTATCTTACTTTCATATTACCTTTAATTTATTAAATAAAGACTTGTTATAAAAACATTTATGAAGTACACTTGTCTTATTAGAAAAAACATTTGGGTTTATCCCGGAAATTTTATATATATATAAAAAAAACACAAACAAAATTTGTTGGATTAAATGTAAAACTAAAACTGAAATATCTTAAAATATAGTATAATATTATATTATATTATATTATACTAGCTGACCCGGCAATGCTTTGCTATTGCTTAATTTGAAACTTTAAAAGCCTGTAATTCGTATCCCTGAGGGCCGATGTAAATTATAATGGGATTCTGCTTATTGCTTGATTTACCTAACCTAAAATTACATTCAGTTTTTGATCCAAATCAGTTGTTGTTCAAAATCAGCTGTTTTAAGCTTTTCATACGAACAGCTGTTTCTGATAAAATCAAAAGAAATATTTCTTCTTCTTCCTTAAGATTGACCTTCAATAAGATTAACATTGAAACTTTCAGGGCCACTGGGGCGTAGCCCTAATGTCCTAGGACTTTGGTAAATGGCCTAAAACCTTCCCAGGGTTAACCTGTGTTACTATGCAAAATTTCAAAGCAATCGGATGGACGGTTTGGTAACGCATAAAGGACAAACATACAGACAAACGTACAAACATACATTGAATTTTATATACATA
>JAGFPH010001051.1:10467-24094 GCA_018207615.1 Philaenus spumarius
TATTTTTAATACACAATTCATTGCGTGCTTCACACGCTAACCGCCATATTGTTAGAATTTTCAATACACAGAGCATTGCGTGCTTCGCACGCCAAATCCCGTATTGGGAGTATTTTCAATACACAATGCATTGCATGCTTCGCACGCCAATCCCCATATTAGGTGTATTTTCAATACACAATACATTGCTTGTTTCACATGCTAACCGCCATATTGTTAGAATTTTCAAAACACAGAGCATTGCGTGCTTCGCACGCCAACTCTCGTCCTGGGAGTATTTGAAATACACAGTGCTAACCGCCATATTGTTTCCAAATTACAGTAAAACTCTAATCATCCGAACTCCAACTATCCGAATCGCTTTCAAAATTTCAGAAAAAAAATTAAGACGGGAACGTACTGCGATTTACAAAATAATTATTCTGTCTACGCACGCTATTGCACACAGATTTAAAATTGGCGTGCGAGGCACGCAATGCACTGTGTATTGAAAATACTCCCAATACGGGGGTTGACGTGCAATGCACTGTTCGTCGGCCGCTTCTCATGGTGTTCATTGCCAAGCTCACATTTGCCCCATTTGCTGTACAGTACTATTTTTGTTTTAATATTAATTAACTTCCTTACTGGCACACTATTTTTAACCTAAGCTCAAAACCACATTTGTTATTTCAAAGAGCGAAGTCTACTGTTCACAGAACTACTAGTTTAAATTATTCTAAACTTTATTAGGTAAGTGAGTATAAAGTTTAAGGGGCTTAAAGTTTAAGTATAAGGGGCTTTATAAACACCAAACCCCCAAGGCCAACCCCCCCCCCCCCAGCTCCCAGGAAAAGGAAAATATGTATAGTATTAATTAGAGTTAGGTATTTTTCTTTAAAGAGATTAGCACTAAAATATGTTTGAAATGTTATGTGCCGTTTGATTTTACAAATACTTATTTTATTTTTTACAAGAGTTCAAGCATGAGGAGTGTTATAGGTATTTGTGTATTCACTGACAGTGTAAAGGTAAAAACTCAATGGTGTGTGGGTTAATATTTCACCTGAACAGCCAAATTGGCTTGCCAAATTTTAAAAGTTTTCTTGGGGAGTTCAAAAATATCCCTGGACTTCTTTTGCCGAAGGAGGGGAGGATACTCCTTAACACGTTCACTGCTCCCCAAATATCGTACTTCCTATGCTAGGAGCTGACCTTTTAGTTTTTATATTTATAGTCTAAATGAGTAGAAATTACTTTATTTTTTATTTTTGAACCTTTCTACGTAATAATCACTAATATTTTAAAGCTGACGCACATGTGCGTCCATAGCATTATAGGCTTAAAATTGGCTTACGAAGCACGCAATTCATTGTGTATTGAAAATACTCCCAATACGGGGGTTGGCCTGTGAAACACGCAATGCATTGTGTATTGACAATACTCCCAACACGGGGGTTGGCGTGCGAAGCACGCAATGCACTGTGTATTGAAAATACTCCCAACACGGGGGTTGTCGTGCGAAGCACGCAATGCACTGTGTATTGAAAATACTCCCAACACGGGGGTTGGCGTGCGAAGCACGCAATACACTGTGTATTGAAAATACTCCCAACACGGGGGTTGGCGTGCGAAACACGCAATGCACTGTGTATTGAAAATACTCCCAACACGGGGGTTGGCGTGCAAAGCACGCAATGCACTGTGTATTGAAAATACTCCCAACACGAGGGTTGGCGTGCAAAGCACGCAATGCACTGTGTATTGAAAATACTCCCAACACGGGGGTTGGCGTGCAAAGCACGCAATGCACTGTGTATTGAAAATACTCCCAACACGGGGGTTGGCGTGCGAAGCACGCAATGCACTGTGTATTGAAAATACTCCCAACACGAGGGTTGGCGTGCGAAGAACGCAATGCACTGTGTATTGAAAATACTCCCAACACGGGGGTTGGCGTGCGAAGCACGCAATGCACTGTGTATTGAAAATACTCCCAATACGGGGGTTGGCGTGCAATGCACTGTTCGTCGGCCGCTTCTCATGGTGTTCAGTGTCAAGCTCACATTTGCGTCCTTAGCAGAGAACTTCGCGTCTTAACGCGATGATAGTACTCAAACGTTAAAGTTATAAAACGTGTACACGCGACCGTAGTATGTGCGCATAGTTTACTCCAGTCGCGTAAACGCGAAGCCAATCCCGTACAGGTTAAAATAGACCCGTTTTTTCGGGAAAATCCAACTAGCCGAAATTTTGATTATCCGAATGGGGTCCGGTCCCAACTGATTCGGATAACCGCAGTTCTGCTGTACTGCTTTTATAGTTCATTCCATCTTATTACAATTAATAGCTACCTCAGTTTATTGTTTCTACAATTTCAATAATAATTTCTAACAGAAACTCTTACTTCAAGCAGCTTACTTATTGGGAACATTAATTGTAGCATTTGTTCGATTTGTGTTTTTGAAAAAATTCTGTAAATAATGTTTTTTTCTCTTTCTCTCCCCCCCCCCCCCTGACACGTGTACAACATATTTTAGCATGTAGCAAGGCCGTAGCCAGGAAAACTTTTTAGGGGGGGGGGGGGTCAGGTCAGGGGATTTGAATTTAAACCTTTTTAACACGTTCACTGCTAAGGACGCTTTACACGATGAGAAGCGGCCGACGCACAGTGCATTTCAAATATTTTCAATACACAGTGCAGTGCCAATTTTAAGCCTATGTGCGTCCGCTTTAAAATATTAGTGATTATTACGTAGAAAGGTTCAAAAATAAATAAACGGTATCAGTTAACTGACACAAACTTTCTCCCAACTTACTGTAGTCAAAATAATATTGTTTTCAATCATTTTATTTATTACTTTTTAGAACAAAACAAAAAAATAATATTCTACCTACGTCAATCGTATAAAAAAATTATTGTCCTAGGCGGGATTCGATCGCGCGACCTTTGAATTACTGGCCGTGATCGCTACCATGGTGCTACCCCGTGCGGCCGCTGCCGCGATGCTAGATTGACAACATAAACTTGTTTATGTTTAAACATTTCCCCATAATTATAAAACGCCGAAGTTTTGATAAAAGCGGGTGGTGTCATTTTGTTTGGCATCTTAAGCACTATAAATACTGAACATTTGATCAAAATCGTTAGAGCCGGTTTTGAGAAATTTGCATTTTTGTCGTTTTTATGGGTTTTTAGGGGTAAATTACCCTTAAAAATTTAAAATTCCAAAAAATGAAAAAAACACCTGGAGATATTAGGGTTTAGTACCTACATACCAAATTTCATGAAAATCGGACCAATCGGACTCTGGTCGTGTATACATACTGACAGACTGACAGACAGACACCACTCTAAAAACACTTTTTTGGGTTCAGGGAGCACCAAAACAAAAAATTCCACTAAAAATATTTTTGGGTTCAGGGAGCACCAACACAGATAATTGCACTAAACCATTTTTTGGGGTTCTGGGAGCACCAAAACAGATAATTCAACTGAAAATTCAAATTCGAACATTTTTACGAAAACAATACTTTCTCCATATACTACGTATAGGGTGGAGAAAGTAAAAATAAAGTAATTTCTACTCATTTAGGCTATACATACAAAAAAATGTCCGTTTCTAGCATAGGAAATACGAAATTTGCGTAGCAGTGAACGTGTTAAACACCAATTTCCTTGCTTATTTAAAAAATGTTGATATAGTTACCCATGTAAAATATGTAGGATGTAAGGATGGCGAATGAGTTTGTTTTGCTAGAGTAAAGTATTTTTGTTGAACCTTCTTAGTTTTTCTTATTTAACAGATCAGGTCAAGCTCACAACTCACAATTGAGTAAGGCTGTAACCTACTGCATCCATGTGTATTGTACGTTGTAGTTTAATCAAGCAACTCTAAAAAATATTAGTATGCATGCAATGCACAATGATGTAAAATATGTTGTTGGATCCTCTGTTGTGTTGTCTATTTTGTAATTTAACTTGCACTTTTTAAGCGTAGTATTAATTTTTACTGTTAAATTTCGGGATTTGGGGGGGGGGGGTTGACCCCCTAACACCCCCCTAGCTACGGCCTTGGCATGTAGTAGGCTATATTTTGGTTATGTGCTCAAAGATTGTGTTTAATAACAGGATAGTAAAAGAATTGATGGACCTAAATAAAATAAAAATTCATTTTACAGTACACAACACCAGTCATCTAATGGAAAGTTGGCGAACTCTTTTTCCTCTTTTGTTGGCCAACTCACAATTATGAATCATTGTAATAATATTTGACTTAATTTTTTCGAAATTCAAAGGTCTCCGAGCACTAAAATATTACCAATAATTCAAGCAGTTTAGTCTCTCAGGTTGTTTATTACTTTTAATTACTAGTGTTTAATATTTCACTTATGCCTTACGTACATACAATATCCCAAACATATATTTATAATTTCAACAAATTTGGGTCAGATGTTCAACAACTGGTCAAGAAAAATGTATTACTAACAATTTATATAATTGTCTATTTTATTTTTACTATTTCGTAAAAAAAACAATTGCTGATTTTGAGTGGGATTACCATATGCTCATATACCACATCGAAAATGTCTAGAGATATTATTAACTTTGGGAGTTATTTTGCCTTGGAGCCTGTAAAAACATAGTTTTCGATTTCTTTATCTTATCTACTGTTTATAATGATCGGCTTTCAAAGGATTTCTAATCTCGGACTCTTCAGTTAGTTTGCTAGTTGCTACACTTAGATTTCTCGTCAATACATGCTCTTTTGATATCATTTTTTCTCACTGATAATAAACTAGCTGACCCGTACGGCGTTGCCCGTGGTGGTTGGTATTTTCAGTATTTTTAACGTAATTGTATTCTTTTTAAGTGTTCAGTAAGAGAGTGGTATTTGGCTTATATATATATATAGATCTTAAATAATAAAAGCACTATTGTCATAGTAATAAAAGATCTGAAAGTATGATTTTAGTAACTTTGATCCCCCAAAACACCTCCTAAAATCCGAAATTTTTCATACCCTTTCTTAGCGAGCACCTATGACCCTAGAGGAAGCTACATACCAAATTTCATTCCAATCCGTTCGGTAGTTTTGAAGAAATCGTGATTTAATAACTTTGATCCCCCCAAACCCCCCCTAAAATTTCGAATTTTTTGAAACCCTTTCTTAACGAGCGCCTATGGCCCTAGAGAAAGCTACATACCAAATTTCATTCCAATCCGTTGGGTAGTTTTGAAGAAATCGTGATTTAATAACTTTGATCCCCCCAAATCCCCCCTAAAATTTCGATTTTTTTTAAAAATCTTTCTTAGTGAGCACTTATGGCCCTAGAGGAAGCTACATACCAAATTGCATTCCAATCTGTTCCATAATTTTGGAGAAATCGTGATTTAGTAATTTATACCCCCTAAACCCCCTAAAAGTTCGAATTTTTCAAACCCTTTCTTAGCGAGCGCCTATGGCCCTAGAGGAAGCTACATACCAAATTTCATTCCAATCTGTTCGGTAATTTTGGAGAAATCGTGATTTAGTAATTTTTACCCCCAAACCCCCTAAAATTTCAAATTTTTTAAAACCCTTTTTTTAGTGAACACTTATGGCCCTAGAGGAAGCTACATACCAAATTTCATTCCAATCCGTTCGGTAGTTTTGAAGAAATCGTGATTTAATAACTTTGATCCCCCAAACCCCCCTAAAATTTCGAATTTTTTCAAACCCTTTCTTAGTAAGCACCTATGGCCCTAGAGGAAGCTACATACCTACCAAATTTCATTTCAATCCGTTTGGCAGTTTTTGAGAAATCGTGATGAGTGAGTGTCAGTGAGTGAGTGAGCGAGTGAGTGGTATTTCGCTTATATATATATATATATATATATATATATATAGATTGTGGGCATTTGTGATTCTCAATAGTTTTTTATTTTGCGAGCAAGTCATTTAATACGTTTTATTTAGTGGTTTTTTGTCTGGTTTTCCGCTATAAAGCGCATCATCTTTCCTTAGATAAAATGAATCTGGCCGTGGGGATGCTTGAATCATGACTGTGTCAAGTACAGGTTTTTGAGGCTTTCAACACCAGTCTGCGTCGTCAACAGCTCTTCAGAACAACACCCAGGTCACTGTTTATCCTGAAACAGTTCGGGGGCACTTACACGAAGCAGCTTTTACATGGGCCTATTAGAGTCCCAGCTTTTCGTCGTAGAAATCGAGTCGCAGAACAGCACTTTTATTGGTCTTTGGATGTGATATTAACAAGTTAATCTCGCTTTGCGTTTCGACCTGAGAGTCGTCGAGAAAGAGTTTGAAAGTGATCTGGAAACAAAGAAAGGCTGATAGCGCCGCTGGAGGTTCACCCGTACAGAGAACGAACTATTGTGGTGAGGGCGTTCATCAAAGTTAGTAGAAAAATTTACATCGTTTTCCCGGATGGGTTCGTAAATGCACTAATGTACCGAAAAACCATTCTTGAACATCTGGCATGACGGTTCCTCATTTCATTCTTATGCACGACAACGCCACTCCGCTCATCGCGGCTCCGATTGTCGACTGGCTGGATATTTTTTAGGGCGTGAAGTTTTGCTCTGGCCAGCACGGATTCCGGACCTAAATCCCATCGAACATGTGTGAAACATGCTTCAAAGAAGTGTCATTCCTTATACGGGACAAGTCCACAACGCTGCAGGCTGCAGACTTCACCGAGCTTTTTAACAATACTGGCAGAGTGGCACGCGCACGCGATCCCTCAAAGATGCGTAGAAGTTAGGGTTGTTGCGATATCGGGAAGTTTCCGATATTCGATATTGATATCGATATGAAGCTCTAATATCGATATCACGATACTGTCGAGACAAAATATCGATATTAGCAATATCAAATGATATCGATATATTGGTTTTAACGAGTAAAATATATACTAATAATATTGTAGGCCTAATTATTTACTTACATCTGACCAGAGGTTATGATGTATTTTGCTTGTATTCTGAAACCACAAGTCAAACTAACTCTAAAACTCAATAATTTTCACATCAATCAAATATTATAGAAATTAGGAAAAAAGAAAATTAAGCAATACAGCTAAATTTCAGAAATTTGTGTTATTGTTTACTTACGTATGACTAGAGTACGAGAGGTTATGTTACATTTTGCTCTTGCTTATATTCTGAAATTACACGTCAAACTCAAATACTAGCGGGAGGTAAGTCTATGTTCACGACGATAGGTTACTTTATATTGTAGACGGTAGGTTGCTCTATAATCAATCGTGTTTTAAGTTCTTATTAAGGCTAAGGCAGGTTAAAAACAAACATAGATATATTTAAAACTAAAAATCATTCTGTGATTGTATAGGTCCAGCAAGTGCCTTGTGTTTTTATTTTTTAGAAGTTGCAATTCTATTTTACTAAAGAACGTAATTGATACAGTATAGACAACAAATATTGGCATTATTCTTCCGATTTTGCGATAATATCGAATCTCTAATATCGATATAATACAGGAAATATCGGAACAAAAATATAGATATTTACTAATATCGATAATATCGCAACATCCCTAAGGATACGAGCAGTCATCAACAATAAAGGAGGACCTACTCTGTAGGTACTGATTTACTCTTTATTTGTCCAGTTATTTTTTTAAGTTGAATTTATGAACTTATTGCAGAAAGCAAAATATGACAAGATGTTTGAAGAGTTTTGGCTATTTTAAAACTTAACTTGTTCAACGCCTCCTCATATTTTTTAAAACATTTTAAAAATTGTAGTGCACATATTCTAGCCTATTGGATAAAAGTTGGATCTAGACGCTTTCATATTCACTGATATAAGACTGAAAAAGATGACATTTCCCCCCTCAAATTATTAAAATCAAGCGTGTTTTAAGTTCTTATTAAGGCTAAGGCAGGTTAAAAACAAACATAGATATGTTTAGAAACTAAAAATCATTCTGTGATTGTATAGGTCCAGCAAGTGCCTTGTGTTTTTATTTTTAGAAGTTGCAAATTCTATTTTACTAAAGAACGTAATTGATACAGTATAGACAACAAATATTGGCATTATTCTTCCGATTTTGCGATAATATCGAATCTCTAATATCGATATAATATAGGAAATATCGGAACAAAAATATAGATATTTACTAATATCGATAATATCGCAACATCCCTAAGGATACGAGCAGTTATCAACAATAAAGGAGGCCCTACTCTGTAGGTACTGATTTACTCTTTATTTGTTCAGTTATTTTTTTAAGTTGTATTTATGAACTTATTGCAGAAAGCAAAATATGACAAGATGTTTGAAGAGTTTTGGCTATTTTAAAACTTAACTTGTTCAACGCCTCCTCATATTTTTTAAAACATTTTTAAAATTGTAGTGCACATATTCTAGCCTATTGGATAAAAGTTGGGTCTAGACGCTTTCATATTCGCTGAAATAAGACTGAAAAAGATGACATTTCCCCCTCAAATTATTAAAAGTCCGGCCCTTTTACGCCCTTAATCCGGACAAATCACGGGAAATCCAGACGAAAAAGGTAACCCTAATTTTCAGATTAGTTGTATGTTTTATGATTAACCTTACAATAAATAAAGTAGGTTTATAATAAACGACATAATTAACAACTCGAGCTTATAATTCATAAAGTCTTCTTTCCGTAATGTTGTGATTAGCAAGCCATAAGCCGTTGCCCGTGGGGCAATTCCAATTCGTAACCTATTCACTCTAATACGTGTTAATAACTTGTTCCCCCCCCCCCCTCCGCTACTCTACTCTGTACTCTGTCTGTAACAGAATATGGTGTGATGTTTTAGTTTCAGCCGAAGCCACCAGGATGCGCTTCACCGAAGTATAGCTGACCGACCACTTCAATTCATTCAACATTCAACGTTTGGCCGAGCGCTCATTCTCGATTTCAGTTTTAGTTCCCGAGATTGTGTATTAAAAGCGGACAGCGCGAAAGGTAGTTCGGAAGTTACAAACCTTTATCAGTGACAACAGTTGCGTTCTTGTGTTTGAAATAAGTTAATTATAACGACCTCGCTTCACCATGAAATTGTTTTCAGTTTTTTGTTCGACAATTTTGTTTTCAACAGGTATGTTTAATTTAGTTAAATTAACTTATATTACGTACATTATATTGATTTAGCCTAACTTATATATTTTATTTATGTGTTTTATGATTATCATTCTGCCTTTTTAGATTGTAATATAATTCAAAGAGAAATAGGCCTAGCACTATTTAAATTTGAAAATAAACAACATGCATGTGCTAAACTTAGTAATTTGGCAACAACGGTTGGACTAATTTTGTCACTGAAGTTTATTTACGGTACGTACCGGTTTTTTTTAAAGCTGGAAACAGAAAGACATTTATTCATTAAACGTAGTTAGCATTACATTTTGTATTTACTTATATTTTTAATTTATCAATGTGTTTATTTTATTTTTCGCAACCTGGCTCTACTTTAACATAGGTTTAAATTAAAACCCGTCATTGTATGTCCTTGATATTGACATAGTTTGCATCTTTCAAATATATTTGTGTATGCTAATATTCAATGTTTACATAGCACATACACGCATATATATCTATATATGTAAGAACATTGGCGTATAGTAAATTTTAATGATTTTTAAATTTTTTTCTTCTAATTTATGATTCAGTTCTAAACAGTGAAATATCCTCAGTAATAAACGATTAGTTACATGTTATTCTCAATTTTGTGCGATATTTTATTTCAGTTTTCAAAATTAATGTAAGAATGTTGGCCTATAATTTACAAGTTATTATCTTTATTGGTACTTAATCCGAATCTATCGGGTAATTAATTTTGATTTTTTAAACTTTGAACTACCGAACTTATCTAAAAATTTATGTTAACGTGTGTTTCAAATATAATGAAAGCATTTAATTAACAGTGATGTGGCCTATTCACACTAGTTTTATATTAGCACAAATTATTCGTTTAGCGAAAGAATGTTGGTTTTAATACAGATGTTTTAAATGTTTTAATAATTATTATTTTAAGTTATTCCGACTTTTGATATTTAAGTCTGTATATTAGATCACTTTTAGACAATGTTCACAGGTTCACTTACGGGACTTTTTTACATACATTATCTTATTTACATACTGTACTTTATTATTATATTTGTATGAGTTATAGTTGTTTTGAATGAGAAAAAGTGTTGGAATAAGGAACTTGCTCGACTTGCAAATATTTTTCGGCTAGCATTAACGTGGATTTTTAACGGCCGTGTTGATTTTGTCTATCTTATCAACAACTATTCAATTATGTTGAAACCCCTGCGTGCTACGCTCGCCAACCCCGTTGGAACCTTCTATATACATAATCATGTTATGTTTTCTTTATAATAAAGGTGTAGGATTAATAATAACCCCAAAGCTAAGGTGGTAAATATTGTTAAATGTTCAAATCGAATTATTTCGTATATTTTATAACAGCAGTTGTAATAAAGGTCAAAAGAACCAGCAAGGCTCAGGTTTATACTTTAGAACACTAACCTAAACGTTAGAAATACAAGTAATTGCTTCAAAGTTTGGAATCAGCTGTTAATGGAAATAATAGAGCAAATAGCTGTTTTATCTGTTATTTTATTCATTTGGTTTCTATGGTAATGAATGTAAATATGTTAGTTCATCAGTCTGGGCTTAACCTGAGAGTTTTGTCAAACTAAATTTACAAATATTGAAATAAAACATGTTTTATCAAAATGAATTATAGCCTATGTTACTCAGGGATAGTGTAGCTTTTTATTAGTACAACTATTTTTTCAATCGGTTCAGTAGTTCCAGAGATTACCTCCTAGGCCCTACATACAAACAAATTTACCTCTTTATAATATTAATATAGATATAGAATACAAAATATTTGTTTTAATTACTCGCTATTATAATTATTATTTGTTAGTAAGAATTTGCGCTAAAATATAAATAAACCACGGTTTCATAGACTGTGAGTTCTTTAAAAAAAATATGAAATCCTACAAATCAATTAAAAATATATTTCTCTCCCAAAAACTTCTCGCTTTGAATTACGCGTCTATTTATCAAAGGTCTTTTACCTCATATTATTAATGATTTTTAGTTTAATAAATACTAACTCAAAAGGACAAACATTTCCTATTTAAAAAACAAAAATAACCAATCAGGATAATTTACATTAAGTCCAAAGCAAATTTAAACATATTGCTTTGTAGAATTTGCAATAATTTTGAGCTTCAGTTTCACCAATATAAGCTGCAGATTCTGCTCACGCACTGCACGAGGGTAGGCCTATATTGCTGTGTAGAATCTGCAATAATTTTGAGCTTCAGTTTTACCAATATAAGCTGCAGATTCTGTTCACGCACTGCATGCGAGTAGGTAGGCCTATATTGCTATGTAGAATTTGCAATAATTTTGAACTTCAGTTTTACCAATGTTAGCTGCAGTTTCTGCTCACGCACTGCATGAGGGTAGGTATTCCTATATTGCTATATCAGCAGTCCTGATTTATTATTATTTACATTATGTTTGACGTCCGATCGAGTCAAACTTAATATAGATCATAGGCCTAACCAGGGGATGGGGGTTTGGGGGTTATAACCCCCCATTGTAAAAAAATATTTCGCACTTTGTTTACATTAAAATAATCTCTTAAGAGTAACTTGTTTTCAACACCTATGCAAATGTAAATCTACAATAAATTATCAATATAATAATTTCCTTTGGTCAAATATCGCACTGGCACTTTATTTTATATGGGTCATTCTCCAAAAAATGTACAGTTGATGTCCCCACCCAGTCTCTATATTATAATAAAAGAAATATTTAAAAAAAAACTACATAAAATAAAGTTTAAATACTAACAAACTTACTCATACTGGTAAAATTTAGAGTTTACATATTTTTTAAACTGAAATTGTGCCCACAGAAGGTGACAAATCACTTCTGTGGACAGTCCCCGGCTATGTTTTCAAACATTATTTGAATTGTGATCTTTTTAGTTTGTTTATTTTTAGCATCATTTAATTAACACTGGCAATAAAACATCTACAGTTATATGAAATAAACATTTATGAATTTAAATAAACTTCAGATTATCTTTTTATTTTTATTTGAAAAGTGTCTTTCATTTTATAGTCACATCTGTGGACATTCTTTAACTAGTTATAAAAAACTCCAACAAAGTGCAGGGTGTATGTTCCTTGTCTAAGAATTAGGATAGAAAATAGTAATTTATATTATAGAGTGGTTTTTTAGTTATTTTCTCTGAAAGAATAGTTTTATTTCAACTGTTGATCATTAATAAGCTGTTTCGTCATTCTTACTGCATCACTTCTGTTACCAAACAATTTTGGGTAAGAACTATCTCTAAAATTTAATAAGGATAACTATATTTATATTTCATTGTGTATATTTCTTGGCAGAAGAATCAAACTTCTAATCTCAAAGTTGTAGTTGCTGGGCTTATTGGATTTAAAAATAGTCACTTCTGTGGACATCACTTCTGTGGACAGTGGCGATAAATTAACATGAGATGTTTAACTTAGATCAAAAATTTTTTTTTGTAAGTTTGACAAGTATCATAATATTATCAGGGACAGTCTAATAAGTATATTTATGTATTTAAAATTTTTTTTCAAAATTATTATAAAATAAAAATATTTGTACCCTGAACTGTACACTTTTTGGAGAATGACCCATATAGATGCAGCGTAGTGTATCAAAGTATAGTATCTAGAGGCAGCACACGGAGTTTTGTCCGCCACGGAGTATTTGCCGTCGCCGTCATATACCAACAACAGTGGCACGAAATAGAATATTGAGCATACATATTGAAATAAACGATCGGTTTATTTACCGCTGACGGTAGCTGCCACTACACTCGACGGATTTTCCACCGTCTCCGTCGAAACAATGGCGACCGTGACCAAATGCACGCCAATTTTCCTTATTTTAGTATTTTTTTTTGTAGAATACTATCCTTCAGCCGCGTGTAGAAACCGATTTTCTTAAATAATTTAAAAATGTTTCTTCTAGTTCCTCAAATCAGGAAACACAGTGTAGAATGCTCCAAAATCTTTTCTTCTTTCATTTATTGATTGGATAAACCCAACTATGTATATTTTTTGCTTCCTTTTCAATCGGCAACGGAAAAACAATAAAGCGAGAGTTGCTCTCTTTTCATGTCAATAAAACATTAAAAGAAATAATATATTACATAACACACTTCGTGATTAATGAACTAGAGTTTAATGAATCCCAATAAGAGTTTTAGACGGAGTCGGAAATTTTACCGCGTGCACGCTTTAAATTTTATGATTATCAGCAGCCGACAAAAAAAACGCCATATATTTTCCAGGCCTGTGGGGTTACAGGCAGCGCACGGAAAGATTTTGCGAGGGATGAGTCATGGTTGCTATTCTAAAATGGCCTGGATCACAATTATTAGAAGTGGAAAAGTATACATACCTATATTATATATAATTTTAAAGTATTTTTGGGAAGCCTAAAAGTGTCATAACTTAATTTAAAAAAAATTTCCATCATGCCCCCCCCCCCCCCCCCGGTTGTTGTAACCCCCACCATATGGTCGTCCTGGTTACCCCTATGATATAGGTGACATGACGACCATG
>JAGFPH010001051.1:56298-67502 GCA_018207615.1 Philaenus spumarius
CGAATTAAACATTCATAGGAGGTATGGTTCAATGTTGCCTTATATTTTGTTATATTTCAGCGTAGGGGTTTTCTTTATGTGAAGCAAATTATCGCACGGTTAAAGTCCGGCTACCTATTATCGTTCTCCGTTTTCTCCGTTGCGAGGAACACATCGTTCATAAATCATATAAAATATCCGTATTATACGAGTTAAAATAAGTACTGTATGTGTTATTCGCGTGTTTCAGTGACTTGAACGAAGGATTGCGTTGTATTGACGACTTCACAAGACGTTGCATGGCGCCCAGACAACGAGCCCACTTTAATGAACTCTACGCCGGCAGCAGTATGGTGATCCAGGAGATCTGCCAGGAAGGCCCGTACCAAGAAGGTGAGCTCTTCTACTGTACTTATTCCGTCCCAAGAGTAGCATAGTAGGTGGTTATTTAGAATTGCAAAAGTAGGACATACCATGGAAAATATTAGATGCATGTAACACACATCCATATTATATAATTATTATTATTAAAACTATTCGATCGATTTCGAACAAATTTGCACCAAACTTGTCAATTAGGCCTGTATAGATGTACGAAAAAATGTTTTGAAAATTTTGGAAAAACAACCCTCTTTTTGGCCAAAAACCCCCAAAAATCAGTTATTATTATTATTACCTAAACGAGAATTTTTAGAAAGATGCGGCTTTTTGCATATGGTAGGGTACATTGAGGGCTACAAATAAGCCAAATTTTGTCAAAATCGTTAGAACCGTTTTTGACAAAATTTTATTTTTCCGGTTTTTTGGCCATGGGGGGGGGTAAACCCCTTAAAAATCAAAAATGAAAAAAAACGCCTGGAGATATTCCAGAACTTACACCTACATACCAAATTTCATAAAAATCGGACCGCTGGTATGGTCTCCAGCTCTGTACACATCCTAACAGACACGCGGACAGACATCGCAAAAAAAAAACACTTTTTTGGGTTCAGGGAGCACCAAAACAAATGATTCCACTAAAAATATTGTTGGGTTCAGGGAGCACCAACACAGATAATTCCACTAAACAATTTTTTGGGGTTCAGGGAGCAACAAAAACGGATAACTCCGCTAAAAATTCAAATTCGAAAATTTGGACGAAAACAATACTTTCACCATGTACTACGTACGGGAGTGATAAAGTAAAAGTGTTACGCCAAAACTGTTAAAAGAGATACCATTTTACCAAGAACAACTAGTTACAACAGAGATAACTTTGCCAGTAAGGACGAAGGGGGGAAAAGTGTTTTCTAATATTATAAAAGCCAGTGAATGTTTTTTGCGTATCGACAAACAGTCCGAGATATATATATATATTGTTTTTATTCTACTCCCGCTTTGGAGCGCGTGCTCCAGGGACTTGCCGGGGGACTGGTGGGGCAGCTACGAAAAAAACGGTAAGTTGAATGTCTCTGAACTGTCGGATTCTAGATTATTATTCCGATTGCATTATTTGTTCTAGATCTAATTCGTTGTACATTATCTAAACGTTATCTTTCCGACAGGACTGACCTAGAATCACACAGTCATCGGCGTACGGCATTCAAAGTGCTCCAAAGTAGGGTTGAGCATCGATGTTTTCATGTCGATGATCGATGTTTTTTTACATCGATGGAAATCAACCGATAATTTTGCTACATCGATGTTTTTCCCCGACACCGATGTTTTTAAATATTTACAGTATTTTTTGTGCTTTTTATTTTTATAAATTAATCACGAATTGACATACCGAGTCCGACATTAATTAAGAACGTAGCCTATTGACAGAATATTGCTTTCAATAAGAAGTCAACATCGTATATAAATGTAATTTTACGTTTTGTATATATTAGTTTGTTGCTGTTTCTTTCGCCTCAGGAATTATTGTCTTAGGCCTAAGTAAAGTTTTAACAAACTAAAATTAAATACAATTTATTTTTAAAAACAATTTTTTAAATAAATAATATATATTTATTTAACGACATAAATTTTACCCAGCAACTAACTCTCTTTTTCAGAAATTTACAAAGTATATAGGTAATGTTATTCGGTAAGGCGTAGGAGCAACCATTATTCGGTTCCATTGCTATAACTCAAAACCAAAGAGCAATGGAAATCGACCTTCTTTTAACTAAAATACGGCTAATAAGGTTTTCTGAAACGATAACCTTTTTTAATATACATCGATGTTTACCGTTAAAATACATCTATGTTTTCAGGTCGATATTATTGTCACATCTATTTTTATTGCCGATTTTAACATCGATGGTGAACATCGATGTTTTTAACTATCGATGCTCATCCCTACTCCAAAGAAGGAGTAGAATCACACCACCCGTGAGCAAAATAAGTTTCCAAGGCGCCATTTTTGAAGCTATACTTCTTTGCGCCCTTGTTCCTTTATTTATTGGGAGTTCAACATATCTAATTAATAAACTGAAGAATATTAAATTAACCAATAAAAGCAAACTAATTTCATACGACATTACAAATTGATACCCTACTATACCTATAAAAGAAACAATGGCAATACTAAAAGAAAAATTAAATAAAACAGAGAATTATCAACAATTAAATAAAGAAATAATTCATACATTAAAAGAAATATTAAAACAAAATCAATTTCAATTTAATAATAAAATGTATAAACTAGAAGATGGATTCATGGGGAATCCGCTATCGTCAATATTAAGTGAAATATTTTTACAAAATTTAGAAGACACACATTTAGAACAAATAATCCAAAATTATAATTGCAAGATATACTTAAGATATGTAGACGATACATTAATAATAATAGACGATTGTAACGAAAACGCAGAAGAGAAATTACTTGAGCAATTAAACGGTATACATAAACATATTAAATATACAATGGAAAAACAAATTAACAATTCAATTAGTTTTTTAGATCTAAAAATAACCAATCACAAAAATAAAATAGATTTTGGAATATTTAGAAAAGAAACGTATACTGATAATATCATACATGCGGAATCAAATCACCCAATGCAACATAAATTAGCGAGCGTTTAGGCATATGATAAATAGACTACAGGCAACACCACTCAACAAATATGAATATAAAAAAGAATTAAACACTATAATGCAAATAGCAAAAAACAATGGATATTCACCGAAAACAATAGACAAACTTGTAAAAAATATAAAATCAAAAAAGAAAATAAATAGGCCTACAGAGAAAAAGAAAAATGGACATCAATAACATACACGGATAAAGAAATATATAGATTTAAAAGATTTTTTAAACAATATGGAGTAAATATAGCAATGAAAACGAATAATACAATAAAATACAAATTGAATAATAATATAGAAAAAAGAGAAAAATACAACCAAAGTGGAGTATACCTATTTATTAGAATGCGAATGCGAAGCTAATTATATTGGTCAAACTGGACGGAAATTAAAAACTAGATATAAAGAACATGTAAGATCATTTAAATATAATAAAAAATATTCAAATTTCGCGAATAATTTAATTAACGAGGACCACAAACCTAGGGATATGCAAACATCTACGAAATTAATCCACCCAATAAATAAAGGAACAAGGAAATAATAGAAAACAAGGAAATATTTAAATTAAAGTTAAAAGACAAAAAAAATAATAAATGAGCAAATTAACACACAATCTAACATTATGTTTGAAAATATAAAATTTATATAAAAATAGAAAATTCTAGAAATATAGGACGTAGGTCAATGATCTAAAATGAATAGTTGTTTACAAGCAATAGAGAACAGGCAGTAAACATGTTGAAATGGGGAGGAGAACAAGTATAAATAGGAGACAATGCTAGAGCATAGCAGATAGTAGCAAACAAAGCTTCTGAAGATGGGGTCTACCCGAAACGCGACAAGCGAAAAAAAGACAAAGCTAAGAAAGGCGGATAAGCAAGAAGACAAATAATAATTTTGTTTTAAATACAGTAATATAAATTAAATATAATTAATTAAACAGATACAGAAGTAAGTCATTGTACATTTTGTTTTTCGTTTTTGTCAATAGGCTAAAATCAAAAAATAACAAAATAAATTTACATTAAGTAAACATAAATTTCTATAAAAATACAAATATTTTGTATTTTAAAACCCTGGGTACATTGGGGGGGGGGTATTTGGTTCCCGGCTAGTTCCTAGTTCCCGGTTTTCTATGGAAATGATTTGGTCACCCTAGTTAAACACAAAACGTCTCGCCTACATACGCTTGGATTAAATTTAGAAACAAATTCTCCGCTTATCATCACTCGGCGAGTTTTGGTGTGTTATTAAATATTGTTCTTACCGCCTACTTTATTCTTTTTACGTAAATTATTTAAAGTGCAGGAAGAAAAAAACAATTCGATAAAGATAGCGGCGATCGTAGATAGCGGTAAAGAAAAGACAAGTAGAGATCTTTACTCTTTAGATGCGTGCCAACTGCCGAGGAATGTAGGCGATGCAAAGTGAAGAGTGGGGGGGGTTAACCGGTGGTATGATCACGCCACCGCGTGTCATAGTGACGTCACACATCGTACGATGTTTGTGACGTAAGCAACAACCTCCACAGTCTAAGGTAATCAAGATTTCTATTTGCCGAGAACGACACACCCACTGTCACGCCGATAATTTACTTCGTCCATGTTAGATTAGTTTTGAAATACAGTATTATTATGGGAACTGACTGGAATTACGGTCAACCATGAACTTCGATATGTAACGTGTGAACTGATGTAACTAAAGTATAGTTATATATATATACCGGATACCGGATCCCATCCGGATCTATATTCGGGGATATATTCGTGTGTATATATATTCGGGTTAATTCGAGGTATTTTTATGTTGTAGCTACTGTCGTATTTATTCCTGGGCGTATTTTATCCAGGTTTAGTAAAACCTACACTCATAAAAATTAATGTTCGTAAAATTGTAGGTAATTATTTAACTTGTTTAGCTTAATGAAAATGTTAGGAGTGAAGATGTTATTGTATGTAACTGTACCCTAGTACTAACAACTTAAAATTTTCAACTATTTTAGTTTTTTTTTACATTCCATAATATTACTTATTTCTTGGAAGTGTACCCGAAATTCAAACAGCTGTATCTCAGAAGCTATGGTAGAAATTCCTTTTCGGTCACATATTAAATTTATATTTCTCTACTTTAAAGTTAGTCCTTATCAGTTTTACTGAAAAATTCTTGTTTCACGGTGAAAAACACAAATGCTATCTAAAAACTAAAAATTTTTGAAACTTTTCTTGAAATTTGAATGGCTGCAACTCGAAAAGTATTATCGTCAGGAAGATGATTTTCATTTTAAATTGTGGTAAATTTACTGTTCTTTAAAAAAGGATTGAATAATTTTTTTTGTCAAACCAGTCCTTCATACTAAACATTAGAAAAAACTATAACTAGGTATAAAATGTGGGGGTTTTCGTCGCCGGTGGCACGCGCGGAGCACTTGTATATATTAGCATTGTATTTGGATAACCTAATAGAACTCCGATCCAATGCAATATTTTGTTCCACTGGAAATTCGACTTTTTTGGCGCTATCTATTGGGGAAACGAAGGAAGCTGGTTGGAAACACCAATGCTTACAATGCTTTCTCCCTAGCGCTACCTCGCGGCGCGGTCATGTACTATTTTCGCGAACACCTTTTTTCCGGCACACAACCCCCGTATGGATGCAAGATCTATTTATTATTCATGATCTATGATATTAGTGCTACGTATAAACACCTCTACAGTAGCATTAACTTTGCAACATGCTTTCTTAAATTTATTGAAGCACTTTTAATAACTTAAATGTCTATATTTGACCTATTTAGTGATTTTCTTAGTACAAAACTATTGGTTTTGCTTATTTGAATCGCCATTTTTGTTCATTTACCAATAGAAATGCTCTTTACTCATAAACCAAAAACTATACGACTATAAACGTAATAAACCTTTTTAAAGCTCATATTTTATGGAGCATACGGTCGCTTTTTCAATGTTTTATCTTGAACGGTTCTCAAGTTATAAGCGTTTTAATAAACAGTGCCCCACCATATTCCCTCCCTCCCCCCGGAGATGTCGACCACGCTGGGGGGCGACAACATGGCTTTTCGTGATCACTGTAGTGCCTATAACAATAATCAGAAATAAAATTGCGTCAGGCTTTCCATGCATACTCAACCCCCTTCAGATCCTGGACTATTGGCAATGTAGGCTTACTCTGTATATAGACGAGATCCACTGTAAGTTTGCGCAGCAGAGCCGGGTTACCACTGTTTGGTGATTCTCGACTACAAGGAATAGGTAAATTGGCGGATACGTAGGTAGCTCTGGCCTCCGAGTTATTTTGAAAAGGTGGTTGTCTGGCGAGTTGCCTGTGATCCATTACGCTGTGGCGCACTTAGGCTGGTTTAGATACGACGGAGAACGGAGCTGCGTTTGAACAATGCTTTATCGTTTGTCTCGTGCTGAAAACGTATAATTCGACACATCACCCGATTAATTTTTCTTCTTAGTATCCCAATTCTGGATAAATGTTGTTTTCCCGCGGTATTTTCAAACTAATGTCAAAGAGTGTTACAACGTTTTGAGTTTAATGTTCCCAATATATTGTTTTTACTGGGTTTTAATCCTACACCTGGTAGTCTGGTACACAGGAACCGTTTTAACACGTTCACTGCTACTCAAATTTCGTATTTCCTATGATATTAGCTGATCTTTTATTTTTTATATTTATTGCCTAGGAGTAGAAATTACTTTATTTTTTACTTTTGAACCTTCCTACGTAATAATCATTAATATTTTAAAACGGATGCGCATGTGCGTCCATAGCATAGAGGCTTAAAATTGGTGTGCAAAGCACGCAATGCTCTGAGTATTGAAAATTCTCCCAACACGGGGGTTGGCGTGCGAAGCACGCATTGCACTGTGTAATGAAAATTCTCCCAACATCGAGGTTGGCGTACGAAGCATTGTGTATTAAATATATACTCTCAAGACGGGGGTTGGCGTGCGAAGCACGCATTGCACTTTGTATTGAAAATTCTCCCAACAGGGGGGTTGGCGTGCGAAGCACGCGTTGCACTGTGTACTGAAAATATTTCCAATACTGGGGTTGGCATATAGGCTTAAAATGGGCGTGCTAAGCACGCAATGCATTGTGTAATGTAAATACTCTCAAGACGGGGGTTGCCGTGCGAAGCACGCAATACATTGTGTATTGTAAATACTCTCAAGACGGAGGTTGGCGTGCGAAGCACGCATTGCACTGTGTAATGAAAATTCTCCTAACACGGGGGTTGGCGTGCGAAGCACGCATTGCACTGTGTATTGAAAATATTACCACTACTGTGGTTGGCGTGCGAAGCACGCAATTGCACTGTGTATTGAAAATTCTCCCAACACGGGGAATGGCGTGCGAAGCACGCAATGCATTATGTACTGAAAATTCTTCCAAGCGGGGGTTGGCGTGCGAAGCACGCATTGCATTTTGTATTAAAAATCCTCCCAACACGGGGGTTGGCGTGCGAAGCACGCAATAGATTGTGGATTGCAATACAAAGCGGTATGATTTCGTACCGCCCGCATGAGGTGTGGAGCGCGCCTGGTACGATTTCATACCGGCCGCAGTGATCGTGTTGACCGGTTTGGCCGTTTGTACTATAGAATGTAAAGTATTCATTATTAATGTATCTTCTTGTTCAGAAAAATACATAGAACATTGCTAGGTATACAAAATATTTTTGGAAAAATGTCTCCGTTTTGTTTTTGAGTTCTAAGCGGGAAAACTTATTTTGTTGTAAATAAAAGTTCCAAAAGTAGAACTTTTACGAAATACTAAAACATTTATTGATAAATCCAAAATATTGAAAACCTTTTTGGGTGAAAATTTAAACGTGAGCAATTTAAAAAAAAAATCATGCTATATTAAAAAATGTATAGAAATTTTAAAATCTAAAAGTAGTTTTTGGAAACTTTGTAATATTATAGAGGAAAACATTTCCTACAATTCAATTGTAAGACAACACAAACATTGTAACTGGACAATCAACTCCGCTATGATGATATGTCATAGTTTCTAAACTTAGTGTACAGCGTGATTGTTATCAGTTATTTATAGATTAGGGAAATCTATCTATATAAAAGCGAAATGGCACTCATTCATTCATCAGCAGAACTAAAAATCTACTGAACCAAATGAGTTCAAATTTGGCATGCATGTTCAGTTGGACCTTTAGACGCGCACTAAGAACGGATTTTGAAAACATCCCAAAGATACGCCCAATATTCGCGTTTTTCTAGCGATTTTTTGCGTTTTCTCAGCTTTTTCGAGAACTAATTGGCAGAAAATGTTGAAATTTGGTACTTAGGTTCGTTTAAGGCCTAAAAGTAGTCTGTTAAAAAATGTTTGAGATTCTCCCAAAATTACGCCAGAAATAGGCGTTTTTGCATTTTTCCTTGCGTTTTCAATGCGTTTTTGATCATCCTCAAATTACGCCCGAACGGATTGGAATGAAATTTGGTATGTAGCTTCCTCTAGAGCCTTAGGCGCTCTCTAAGAAAGGGTATGAAAAATTTCGAAATTTTAGGAGGGGTTTGGGGGGGATCAAAGTTACTAAAATCATAATTTCAGATCTTTTATTATTATGACGATAGTGCTTTTATTATTTAAGATCTATATATATAAAAGCCAAATACCACTCACTAACTGAACACTTCAAAAGATTACAATTACGTTAAAAAGACTGAAAATACTAACCACCACGGGCAACGCCGTACGTGTCAGCTTGTTAGACAATAAATCCTAAATATTTTTCTACAGCACCGATCGAAATGCGGTTTTCGGCATTGTGTTCGGAGAAATCTCAGGAAATACCTCGTCGGCAGACAAAAGGTGCATCTAGAAGTGTATCATTCCCCATAATTTATAGAAAGTATTTGAATTCGTGAAAACTTATCAAAATTTGTATACAGGGGTTTTGAGAGTCGCAGATTGCGAATCTGCCGTTCAAAAATATGTACGGGGGGGGGGGAGCACTTCGGCAATAGTAACAAAGTGAAGCATTCTCATTGCAGTAGAACCAATCAGTTGGCCTTCAAATGTTTTACCGAAGTGCCCCGCCCCCTTACCCCCATGGGGGTCCCAGGGCGATCGGACATATTTTTGAAGGGCAGATTCGGAATTGCCGACTCCAATAACCCCCGAGTGTAAATTTTCGAGTGATTTACTGAGCCCTTTGATTTTTTATCGAAGTGCCACCCCCCTGCCCCTATCGGACATACTTTTCAAGGGCAGATTCAGAATCTGCGAACCCCAAAACCCCTGTACACAAATTTTGATAAGTTTTCATAAATTCAAACAATTTTTATAAATTATGGGAAATGTTGCACTTCTAGATGCACTTTATGCATGCCCAAAATGCAATTTTTGTCCGCCGACAAGGTATTATATGTAGACTTTTTCCCTGGGACTTCTCCGAATACAATCCGAAAACCGCATCTCGATAGGTGCTGTAGAAAAATATTTAGTTATTCTGGATGATTTTGGTCTAATTTCCCTGGACTAATATAAACTATAATATTGTTATGTACAAACATACTGTATTAACAATTTGAGATTTAAAAAAAAAAATGTGATTTATAAAACGATCCACATATCCTATACATTACATTTCACAAGGGTAGATTAAATTATGTAGAGGGAGGGGGTAAGAAGTGTAACTACAGTCGGTTCAAACCAAAAGTCTATAAACAAAAAGTTTTTGCTGACAAAACCCTTCACTCAATAAACACATTTCTTCCTGTTGACTTTGTTATTTTAAATTGATAATCACAAAAACCAAATAAGTCGCAAAGAGAGAAAAGTCAATACCGGTTATTAAAAATTCGTATGTTTTATGCATCGTCCGCCGTATACCCTAATAAACGTATGGAAATAAGATACATACTTCACGATAAGCCTTGCTGAGATCTAGGCCTACAAGTTCCGTTTGTTCTCAACTACGACATTACGAATTCAATTGTTTGGGATAGCGTAAAAAGGCTTACCACTCGAGAAACGACATCTGTTGAAAGACTTTCTTCTTTTCTCCTAACCCTTTTAAAACTCTTGAAGTTAGCTGACTTCTGATTCGGTAGTCGGAAGTTACGTAGGTTTAAATTGTTTAGAGTTCCGGCTTCTATTGTAGCTTGTCTAATTATAATATGTTGGCGGGCGTAGGCTGATCCACGGTTTATTCGACAGGACACAATTAATCCAGAAGGAACTCTCAGTGCGTTTCCTTGAATTTGGTGAAGGAAAACGAAACAAAAAGGATAATAGTGTCAGCACGTTTTGTTGCAATTTACAACAACTTTTTAACGAAGAAGAGGGTATGTTTACAGCATACGAAAGGTTATTAAAGTAATACATATTCTTAATACACTAACACGGGGCGCCCATACCTATGGGCAGAGAGGGGCCACCCGCCCCTAACTCCCAGGGAAAGGAAAATATGTATATTATTAATTATAGTCAGGTATTTTTCTTTAAAGATATTAGCACTAAAATATGTTTTATATGTTATGTGCCGTTTGATTTTACATATGCTTATTTTATTTTACAATAGTTCAAGCATGAGCTGCACTGCATTGTGTATTGAAAATATTCCCAATATGGGGGTTGGCGTGCGGCACGCCATGCATTGTGTATTGAAAATACTCCCAAAATGGGGGTTGGCATGCGAAGCACGCAATGCATTGTGTATTGAAAATACTCCCAAAATGGGGGTTGGTTTGCGAAGCACGAAATACATTGTTTATTGAAAATACTCCCAAAATGGGGATTGGCGTGCGAAGCACGCAATGCATTGTCTATTGAAAATACCCCCATTACGGGGGTTGGCGTGCGAAGCACGCAATGCATTGTTTCTTGAAAATACTCCCAATATGGGGGTTGGCGAGCGGCACGCCATGCATTGTGTATTGAAAATACTTTAAACACAAGGGTTGGCGTGCGAAGCACGCAATGCATTGTGTATTGAAAATACTCCCAAAATGGGGGTTGGCGTGCGAAGCACGCAATGCATTGTGTATTGAATATACTCCCAATATGGGGGTTGGCGTGCGACACGCCATGCATTGTGTATTGAAAATACTCCCAAAATGGGGGTTGGCATGCGAAGCACGCAATGCATTGTGTATTGAATATACTCCCAATATGGG
>JAGFPH010001051.1:78335-88679 GCA_018207615.1 Philaenus spumarius
ATAATACCTTAAAAGAGTAGACATTTATGGCTATTATTGATATACCAAGTCTCATTACTTTATCTATAATTGTAAAAAATATATTACACCGTTCCGGGACTTTTCAATTACACTGTATACATAGATAGATAAGGGTTTTTGGAAGGTCGACCTTTGTAACCCGACTTGAACCATTGATGTTTAAAAATAGAAGTTGCATACATCACTTTTATCCAAGTGACAAAAATATTTACAATTTTTTTTTTTTTGTACAGTAAAACATTACTAAAATATGTTTTTAGTCGTCGAAATACACGTATGACGGTCATAAAAAATTACAAACATATAATATTGCAATATCCGTTCACCTTCTATAAATACAGTAGGTACGCCAAAACTTTGAAATTTAAAATTTAAATCTTCTGCATGTATGTTTTAACATACACAAATACGCACTGTGTGATTTAACAAGCAAGCGGAGAATTTCATTACCAGTAATTAAAAACGTTTGACTATCCAGTAAATCAGTTTCTCCGGGGTTTGTTCTACTTCAGATATATATCAAGGTCAGCAAAATACAATTACAACCTTAAACTTTGAATGTAAACTGATTCCTTTGAAAAAATGTGTTATACGATGGAAAAATCTCTTTTTTGAGCACTAGTCCTGTTAAAAAGAAATTGAGTTCTGGACACAGCCGTGAAAAGAATTATGTTTAAAGCTTAGGCTATGTGATTATAGTAATATATGCAGACAACTTATAGAAAGTAAAACACATTCTTGTTAGTATTTTAGTTTACAGTTAGTAAACATACACGATCTGAAGGACTAGCGGTAAATTGTATTAGTAAAATTGTTATATTATATTATTAATACTTATAATTGTATATAATTGTTTTGAGAATAAATACATTATTGTACATAAAATTACCAACTTAGATTTACTATTATATCGTTTACCAATATTTCATCACTGCACACTCTTACTTTTTTATAATGAGTAAGTGAGTATTAAATCTCACCGAAGAGGCTACAAATCTATCACCACTCAATTAGCATTAAGGAAGTGTGCATTTTGTTATTATGTTATCTTGTTGAATGAATATGCCGTTACAATGTTTTTATAAACATTTTATTCATAAATATTAATAAAACTATTTACCTATAAATATTTCCAAGATACTTTTGTTTTATTAAAGTTATTATTTTGTGAAATAAATAATATAGTTTGACTTAAAACAAATATTAACAGTACAGTATGTTATAATTTACGTAATGAAATAAATTGTGCTTAAAAATGGCATATCTCAATAAAATCTCTGAATTTGTTTATTTTGTAATAAATCCAGTCAAGTTCCTAAAACCTCCCATTGAGGTTAAAACATCAAACATAGCGGTATGAATTTACATAACGTCTCACTCTATGTACATACAAAATATAACAGTTTGGAATTAGATCTAATGCAATAAAGAGAGGAATCCTTCTAAAAAACATTTTTTTATTAACCTGAAATATTAATTTCACGTTGTATCATCCCTGCTGTTTACTGTTTTTTTAACTGCATTTTTTTTTCGTAGTTAAATTTAATCTCTTTTATGTTTTTGGCCTATATTTTAGCAGTAATAACGTTAATCCTAAATATTTATATTATATACTATAAACTAGCTGGCCCAATCCGGCTTTGCACGGATAGACAAATCAAAGTTAAGTGTATAGTCTATTAACAAAAAAAATATATTATATCAATACACTATGTATTTCTTATGGGATTTTTAGTAACTTTGACCACCCCCCAAACCTCCCCTAAAATTTCGAATTTTTTCAAACCCTTTCTTAACGAGTACCTATGGCCCTAGAGGAAGCTACATACCAAATTTTGTTCCAATCCGTTCTGTAGTTTTTGAGAAATCGTGATCAGTGAGTCAGTGGATTTGGCTTTTACATACGGGTGGTCCTCATGTATGGGAACACCTCAATAAATTGGAAACTGTTATAGATGTAATACTGTAACTTTCAGGATAATTTATTGGACAAATACTCTACCTTTTGACAGACAACTGAATTTCAACCCCTTCTCAGGGGGTGGCCATGGGGTTGTAACTCAAATAGTTTAAATGGGAACACCCATTGTGTGATACATCGTCTTAAACGTCTCTTTAAAACGAGAAAAACGGCATAAATAAAAATTTTCTACGATACTTGTATTCAAAATGGCGGCTGATTGAAATTTTGGTTTTCAAAGAAATAAATGGTAAACAGGTTTGATCAAAATTTTATTGAACAAATTTCAAAATACATTGAAAACACTCTGTTATTTATTTAGTAATTTGTTTATTAGATATTAATTGCAAATTTAAGAGAATAAATTGTTCTTACAACATTTTTTATTTGAAATGTATTGGAACTGACACGTAACAATTCATGAAATTTAGAAAATACTAAATAATATTACACATCAATGCATTGTTGCAACAATAATCAGCAACTCAGAAATAAGTGAATAATCAGCTGTTAATAATAAGCAATGAATGATCAGCTGTCAATAATAAATTATTTTATTTCATTACCAATATTTTAAATGTTGTCTTTGTAATGAACTTTTCTTTTTTTGTTTGTTATCAAAACAATTTTATTATTGATTTTATTTCAATAATTGTAACTTTTAATTTTATTATTAATAGGTCACTTTAATAGCATTTTCTAAATTTCTAAATGTATTTTGGTATTTGTTCAATAAAATTTTGAACAAACATGGTACCAATTATTTCTTTAAAAACCAAAATTTCAATCAGCCGCCATTTTGGATACAAGTATCGTAATTATTTTTATTTATGCCGTTCTTCTCGTTTTAAAGAGACCTTTAAGATGATGTATCACACAATGGGTGTTCCCATTTAATCTATTTGAGTTACAACCCCATGGCCACCCCCTGAGAAGGGGTTGAAATTCAGTTGTCTGTCAAAAGGTAGAGTATTTGACCAATAACTTATCCTGAAAGTTACAGTATTACATCTATAACAGTTTCCAATTTATTGAGGTGTTCCCATACATATGGACCACCCTATAGATACTATATTATGAAGTTATAAGATAAATTATACATCTGAGCTATCCATCCTAATATTTACATACAATTGATAATAAACAATTTTTTACTATTATTAATTTATTTGTAAAAGTAATTTTTGTAATTACAATTACCTTAAAAATAATATTATAGATGAATTTTATTAAAAATTATAAAATTGGAAAAAGCTATAAGAAAATATATTGTACATCACAATTTTGACATTTTGTGCACTACATTAACTTGCCATGAATCAGAACCTCCAAAACACTAGTTGCAGAGGTTTGTTTATGTGTGCCATGCTATTTCCCAATCAGTGGCGTAACTACATTGATTGGCGCCCCCCCCCCCCCCCCGTGCACAAAAAGGGCCCCCCCTCAAAAAAAAAAAAAAAACTTATTCAAGTTTGAATAAGTTGATTCAGCCCAGAGGAGATGAAAAATCAACTGTAGTATAAACAAATAGTTCTTTATACCCGTAAACAATTTGCAGAGTTGAACGTGTAATACATGGAACATGTAAAAATAAATTAAACTTAGAATAAGGCTCATTTAACATGCAGCATATCAAAACTTTGAACAGCCATAACTTTTTTCAGGATCATCCATTTTTCATTTTTATTATGTCGTTGTGTTTGTCTCATCAAGACCTTTAAAATTATATGCATAACAACCCATGCTTACATTTAAGATTTTCCACCGACTCCTGACGGGCCGTCCCCCAGAGGAGGTGAAAAATCAGCCATATTCTAAAAAAGTTGTTTTTTATACCCATAAACAATTTGCAAAGTTTCAATTGTGTAAGTGGAACCTGGAAAAAGATATTGGGTTGTTCCGGGACTTTTTGCCACCCCTGTATATGTGTTCGCACTCTAGCGGCCGCATTTTAAGTCCGATTTGGTCCAAATTTGGTACACGTGTTGGTTGTCTATGTCGCTCGGACGAGTTCGTTAGCCAAAAAATCCAACAACCGGAAGTACGTTTTTCGACCGGAAGTAACTATTTTTTGAGATTTGTACTACAAGAATTACATTTTTTAAGAGTTTATTCTAAAAATATAAATGTAGGATGTTATTCTGCACATTTTGTTTTTTTACGCGACCTTATAGCTCGCTTGGTTCCCCCAAAATCGACCAAAACGTAAAATACCATAAAAGTACCCGGTTCGAAGCCAAGTGGTGCAAACTCGCGAGGCCACTAGCCGCAAACGAATTCTACTAGTATATTGCGTACACACAGACAGCTGTTCAACGCCTTCGTGAGTAGACCTATTTCCCAAATTGTTGGTTGAAACCCTAAAACAAAGACAAATAAACTTAATTTTGGAAATTTGCTCAACTCACGTCAGCGGTCCAGCTGCGTGGTCGAATTATTTTTACTCTAAATTGAATTGAAATGAAAGTAAATTCATTTAAGTAGGTATAGGACATTCTTTACATAACTAAACTATCTGTTGGTACCGCCAATACTATGAAGTATCACACTCAAAATAACATGCAAGCTTTAAGTTTAAACTGATAAAAATCATCTTTAAAAGTTAAAGAAAGACGGCAACTTTAAACAAAGACATCAAGGTTTATTATTTACAAAAATGGGGTAAGTTGTTATAATAATAATTACATTTATTTAAAACCTTTTCTTTTTCTTCGTGTGAAAATACTTGTCGGTTAACGTGTAGGGTCGATAGCACGAGGGCGGGCTTATACTTTGAAGGGGCGATTATATTTTGTCTGCGCCACACGCGTCGTGTTGGGAACGCATATTACAACGCAGTTGCTCCGAACTATCGTCCAGTAGAAACGTGTATTTTACATCATTTTATTTTCTTGATCGTTTAAAATGAATGATTCGCGGATAAAACTATGTTTATTAGATCTAAAATAATTTAAAATGACTTCATAATTACCAGAATTACTTGCTGTTTTTACTAACTGCTTCCGGATGAACCGAAACTCACAGAAGTGCACGGGATGATACATATTATGTTCTTTATATGTACATACCTTAAACATTTGCACTTGTTAGTTTATGACTTTATGAAGACATATTTAAAAATCAGTTCCAGAATCAGACCATAATTTCAAGCATTTTTGGGGAAAAATATTGAAATCGTCATAGGTCTAGGTATTAGATAGGCTTATTTACACATAAATATAATTAAAAACCAAATTTTAAAAAATCTAAAATAAGCAACAAAAAAACTCCAAATATGATTAAAAAAAATTGGAAAATGATTGACCCTAAAGGCCATCCCTCTAACTTCCCGCTAAGTTAATTACAAAAGTATAATGAAAGTTTGATAAACACTATTTTTGAAAATTTTGAACTGCCATAACTTTTGAATGAATCAACCGATTTTTATGCGAAAAATTTTTCAGATGAAAAGTTTCGGAGAAATTGAGGAAAAACACTTTTTTTTATTTTCTTTCGTTCACGATATCTCGCGAATGAATCAACTGATTTTTATGCGATTTGCGGCAATCGATGCAGTTTTTCGAGTCCATTGAAAGAATCGACAACAAAAGTTTTTCTTGTACACTTTTTTTATTTTCTTTCGTTCACGATATCTCACGAACGAATTAACCGATTTTGACCGGACTGGTAGCGATCGACGTCGTTTTTCAATGTTAAAAGCTGATTAGATTTTGGAATTGATCGGTAAAGCCGTTTAAAAGTTATTCCAAAAAAACCTGATTTGAAAAAAATGTATTTCTTAGTTTTTTCGAAATTTCTCAGAACCTACCGGTCCGAATTAGTTGAAATTTTCAGGAAATCTAAGTTTGATGGAACTCTTTCGAACGCCGTTTGATAGGATCCAATCGGTTAAGCCGTTCAAAAGTTATAAGCGGGTCACATACTTACATACACATACACACACACACACACACACACACACACACACACATACAGACAGGGTGACACCCTCTCGGGAGTGGTCAGGGAAGATTCCTAGGACCTCAAAACGTCGAGATCTGATGAATACTCGATTTTAGAAAAACGGGGTGAAACCAATAACTTCCCGATTTTAGAAAATTTTCAATTTTCTTAGCGGGAAGTTAAAAAAAAATTTACAGGATTAATGTCAAACGCCAGATATTTTATTAAAAATTATTTAATACTAAAATGCAGAGAACATAAATATAAACTCAGTTTTAATTCATTAACAAAAAATTTGTATTAATCAATTCAGAGGACATATATATTTATTAAAAATTATTTTATGTTTATATTATAAATTCAATTTTATTTTCAACATTTTTAAAATTAATTAGGCTTCTATCAGCTTTTCCAAGGCCAAAAAATGTGATAATGGACAATGGAAAATGCACAACTGGACACCAAAACCTTTGAGCGACAGTAGAGTAGGTACTGAACTCGTGAGACGTGTGACGCGAGGCGCGAGAAACTGCCACTGTGCCACATGTCTGTCGCGCTGCGTAGCGTCGCGTTACCAATATTCGCTAATCTATTCATTTACGTATGTTGCAAAAAGTCGCGCTGTGCCACGTCTCGTGAAAAGCAATCACATCCCAATATACGCCTATCTTAACACCTGGTGGACTTGGTGGTTATACATTTACATCAATGAAATACATTTGTTGGATGGGGGAGCAAATAGTTCGCTTATTAATTACTTAAGTTTAGCAGGCATTATTGTTAACAGCTAGTACAGATTGCGCAACCATAATTATTACGGTTTCAGACTTATGATCGTTGGTTATATTATTTATGGAACAATTTTATTAAGATACCTTAATGAAATATTGTTCATTGTAAAATTTATTTTGATGATAATGTGTTTACTATATTTTATTTGTTGAATTCCTTTATAATATTTTTTAATGTGCCCGGGTCGCGGCGCCCCTTTACCTGCCGCCCCCCCGCACCGCGGGTGTTGCGGGGGCGTTATTTACGCCACTGTTCCCAATCTTCATTTTGTTTTTATTCTTTGTTTTTTATGAGCACACTAGAAGCCACAGAAATCAAGACAGACATTTGAAACCCATATTAAACATATTTAAATCTAAATAAACGGTACCAGGAACTGGCACATACTTTCTCACAAACATATTTAAATTATTAAACAGATTCACTGTGACTTGTAGGGTGGGGTAGGAGAGGTGATTTTGTATTAAAGTTGTTTTCCCATAAAAATCCATAAAATAACGGAAAAACCAACTTTTCTCAAAAACGGCTCGAACGATTTTGATTAAAATTTGACAGTTTATAGTACTTTAGGTCCCTAATAAACTATAAAATTTTAATCAAAATCGTTAGAGTCGTTTTTGAGAAAAGTTGATTTTTCCGTTATTTTAAGGGTTTTTATGGGAAAATTACTCTTAAAAATAAAAAATTCACAAAAATGAAAAAAACGCCTGGAGATACCGTGGATTAGTACCTCTATACCAAATTTCATCAAAATCGGACGACTGGTTTAGGCTCTAGGTCTGATAACATCCACACAGACACACAGACACACATACAGACACACACACAGACATCACTCCGAAAACCACTTTTTTAGGTTCAGGGGGGCCCAAAACGGATATTTCCACCAAAAACTCAAACTCGAAAATTTTGACGAATACAATACTTTCTCCATATACTATGGTATAGGGGGAGAAAGTAAAAAAGTTCTACATCTGGTAAAGAGGTCACTGTTTAAAAAAAATCTAAATTAATTGACTGATTTTTTATAAGTTTTACTAATTTAAACACTCAAGGATGACAACAAAATATCATGCAATTTAAAACTTTCCTATCCCAAAAAGTATACTTACTGTATATTGCATTCGCTAAGACATCATAGTTTGTTGGTAATTTTATGCTTATTTAATTTTGCTCAATTTAAACTGGGAAAAGTGTTAATTATCAGTCGCTATTTTAACAAAATTTAAGAGTGTAGTTGTTTTTAACAGAAAGTAATACATACATTGTTTACTAAATTTATGGTATTCATTTCATGTACGCTAAAATGCTTTAGGCTGATAAAGTTTTCAACTGAGTGAGGATCGGTTTGCATGATTGTGTGGGTGAAAGGATCGAACGGCATCTTTAGCTGAATAAAATTATATTTCCGTATACCTAACTACGTATTGCGTGCATATACAGTACTAGCTGACCCGTACGGCGTTGCCCGTGGTGGTTGGTATTTTCATTCTTTTTAACGTAATTGTATTCTTTTTAAGTGTTAAGTCAGTGAGTAGTATTTGGCTTTTATATATATAGATCTCAAATAATAAAAGCACTATCGTCATAATAATAAAAGATTTGAAATTATGATTTTAGTAACTTTGATCCCCCCAAACCCCTCCTAAAATTTAGAAATTTTTCATACCCTTTCTTAGTGAGCACCTATGGCTCTAGAGGAAGCTACATACCAAATTTCATTCCAATCTGTTCGGTAATTTTGGAAAAATCGTGATTTAGTCATTTTCACCCCCCAAACCCCCCTAAAATTTCCAATTTTTTAAAACCCTTTTTTAGTGAACACTTATGGCCCTAGAGGAAGCTACATACCAAATTTAATTCCAATCCGTTCGGTAATTTTGAAGAAATCGTGATTTAATAATTTTGATCCCCCCAAACCCCCCCTAAAATTTCGAATTTTTTCAAACCCTTTCTTAGTGAGCACCTATGGCCCTAGAGGAAGCTACATACCAAATTTCATTCCAATCCGTTCGGTAGTTTTTGAGAAATCGTGATGAGTGAGTCAGTGAGTGAGTGGTATTTCGCTTTTATATATACAGTATATAAATAAACGGTACCAGGAAAGTGGCACATACTTTCTCACAAACATATTTAAATTATTAAACAGATTCACTGTGACTTGTAGGGTGGGGTAGGAGAGGTGATTTTTTATTTAAGTTGGAGATTAACTAATAAATATTATTATTATCTAGAGAGAAAACTATTCGATCGATATCGAACAAATTTGCACCAAACACGTCAATTAGGTCTTTATAGATGCACGAAAAAAGGTTTTGAAAAATTTTGAAAAACAACCTCCTTTATGGCCAAAAAAACCCCAAAAATCAGTTATTATTATTATTATTATTAGCTAAACGAGAATTTTTAGAAAGATGCGGTTTTTTGCATATGGTAGGGCATATTAAAGGCTAAAAATGAGCCAAATTTTATCAAAATCGTTAGAGCCGTTTTTTATAAAGAAATTTTAATTGATTTTTTGGGGTTTTTTTGGCCAAAAAGGGGGTTTTTTTCAAGAATTTTCAAAACCCTTTTTCGTGCATCTATACAGGCCTACTTGACATGTCTGGTGCAAATATGGTTGAAATCGATTAAATAGTTTTCTCTCTAGCTTTGTATACATACAGACATACATACAGACATACAGACAGACATTTTATAAAACCACTTTTTTGGACTCAGGGGGTCTCAAAACGGATATTTCCACAAAAATCTCAACATCGATTTTTTTTGCGATCACTATACTTTCTCTATACTATAGTATAGTGAGAAAGTAAAATTAAGCTTTATTTAAAAACAATCCAAATATTTGTTTGCAGGAAAGATATTTTGCAATATCTCTATGAAACTCTATCTATAATATAGGGCCTACAATACAATGTATAGAAACACAAAAATTAAAAAAACCATCCAGACCTAAGGTTGATATAAATAAAATCCAGTGCATCCAATTATTTTAGTCCAAATTGAATACATAAAAATGTTCGTGTGTGATTCAGATAGAACACAATAAACAGACTAAACTTTGTTCTTTTTACTTATTCAGTTACCTATTCTGTTGCTCTCTGTCTGCGCCTTCTCTCTTTGTAGAATACAAACTCTTGCTTCTCTGTGAAAAGCCCTTCATTATCAAATCAGTTTACACACTCAGACTTCATTATCACAACTTCTACCATTACTTTTCTCGCTTTAACTTTTACTCAGCCGAACCTTGTGCGACTAACTTTTTAATGACATTATTAGCATTACAATAATTTTTATTTCACAAAAACAACTTTTTGACAAAATTTTCTATTTTGTGCTCATCGATGCGTGTTATAACTGTAGCTTGTTAATATCAAGTACAGATACCGGCGCCAATGCTGTCACTTGAGCAAACCGCTACTAACCTGACTAAAAACATCAGTACCCGGTACATCTCTGTTTAACACGTTCACTGCTAAGGACGCTCTTGTGATCTTGACACTGAACACCATGAGAAGCGGCCGACGTATTGGGAGTGTTTTCATTACACAGAGCATTGCGTGCTTCGCACGCCAACCCCCGTATTAGGAGTATTTTCATTACACAGAGCATTGCGTGCTTCGCAC
>JAGFPH010001051.1:120135-131219 GCA_018207615.1 Philaenus spumarius
GCCCCCACCGTAGGCAAATCTCCGCACCAAGAGGTTGCCGACGGCATCCCCCCCAACTACCTGACACCCGTAGGCAAAACTCCGGTTCCCCCCGCGCCGCACCATCTCCTTTTGCCAGGATTAAGTCAACTGTCTGCACTTAACATTTATAAAACTTATATCAATATAAAGATTGCAAAATACAGTACACTAAAAGCTTTATATGAGCAATTTTTCGTAACTAGTCTCATATTAATAAAAAATTGCTAAACATGTAATTAATTATTGTAATAAAAAAGTTAAAATTTTAACATTAGGCCTAAATTAAAAAGACACGGTAAATAATTGTTTTATAGCTTAAACGCAATGAACATTTTTGATAGAGAATATTATAAGGATTAGAATAACGAAATAAAAATGACTCTATCGCTTTTTATCTCTTAGATAATGACAAAATAAAAAAGTCTTTCAAAAGTGAACTTTAAGGGGGGGGGGTATGGGGGAAGCAAGAGGTGGAGGGGGGGACTTTGTGTAAATACTCCTCTTATATTATTGTAACATCTGACAAAATTTCAGCTTTTCACTAATTACTTCCAACAAAGGCCTAATTTTTCCCTTTATTGACTGGGGCTATTAGGGTCGGCTGGGCGGAAGACCCTAACCTTTTCCTAGTTCAGAGTTAGGCTGTCCACAACTATAAATCCCCTTGGCTACAGGTTTCACTATATACTAGGGTGATGGATACTCTTAAACCATTAACCAACTTGACAAATTTAGGTCGACCCTTTCCACACTTCTAAAACTGTAAAGCAAACACTAAAGTTAGGTATTTACAGCTATCCCACACTTCCCCTCTCGGTCGATCAGTAATTTCAAGGCTTTATCTAAAAAATTGCTTATCAAAAACATAGACAATGTAAACTAGACCGATAAAGACGAAATAGACGTATTAAAACATTAGTTATAAAAATTTCAGGAATGTGTGGTGGTAGGTCCCATAGTCCCATCGTTATCCGTGTAAGGGGTGGTTGGGGGAGGTTTAAAGGTCTCTTTTCAGTTTTTCAGAGGAAGTTGTAGAGCATTAAATTTGCTTCAAATATACAGGGTGTTTCAGGAGGAACGGATATTACTTCAGGAACTGATTATGCAGCTAAAAATAAGAAAAATTGTTCATATCAACATAGGTCCGGAAAAGCTTCGTTTTTTCCCATTTTGTTTTTTGTACAAAATAATTCATATCTAGAGAAATGTTTGACTGTTTGAGTTCAAACTTGGCACGGAGTTTAATCTAACAATTATCTATCTGAAAAAAATAAGCGATTATATCAGATCATGCGTTTCAAAGTGGAGGCTGTTCGAAAATTTCAAACCTAAATTACTTATAAATCGTACAAAGACGATAAAAAGTCGATACTTTTTTAACTTCCCGCTAAGAAAATTGAAAATTTTCTAAAATCGGGAAGTTATTGGTTTCACCCCGTTTTTCGAAAATCGAGTATTCATCAGATCTCGACGTTTTGAGGTCCTAGGAATCTTCCCTGACCACTCCCGAGAGGGTGTCACCCTGTCTGTATGTATGTGTGTGTGTATGTAAGTATGTGACCCGCTTATAACTTTTGAACGGCTTAACCGATTGGATCCTACCAAACGGCGTTCTAAAGAGTTCCATCAAACTTAGATTTCCTGAAAATTTAAACTAATTAGGACCGGTAGGTTCTGAAAAATTTCGAAAAAAACTAAGAAATAAAAAAATTTTAAATCAGGTTTTTTGGAATAACTTTTAAACGGCTTTACCGATCAATTCCAAAATCTAATCAGCTTTTAACCTTGAAAAGCGACGTCGATCGCTACCAGTCCGGTCAAAATCGGTTAATTCGTTCGTGAGATATCGTGAAGGAAAGAAAATAAAAAAAAGTGTTTTTCTCAATTTCTCCGGAATTTTTCATCAGAAAAATTGTTGTTGTCAATTCTTTCAATGGACTCAAAAAACTGCATCGATTGCCGCAAATCGCATAAAAATCGGTTGATTCATTCGCGAGATATCGTGAACGAAAGAAAATATAAAAAAATGGTTTTTCCTCAATTTCTCCGAAACTTTTTATCTGAAAATTTTTTGTTGTTGATTCTTTCAATGGACTTAAAAAACTGCATCGATTGCCGCAAATCGCATAAAAATCGGTTGATTCATTCAAAAGTTATGGCAGTTCAAAATTTCCAAAAATAGTGTTTGTTGTAATTAAACTTAGCGGAAAGTTACATGGATGGCCTTTAGGGTCAACCGTTTTCCAAATTTTTTGTAGTCCTTTTCATTCCCCATCGTCGGGTTTAGCTGTCAAAACAATCGGATAAAGGATAATAGTTAAGTAATGTGTAATAACTGGTTTGTTCAACCCGGCATCATACACCAACACAGTAAACACAACAATATTGTATGTACATAATATGCTGTTATTATCTTTAACTTAGCTATTATCCTTCATCCGATTGTTTTGACAGTTACACCATCCGATAGGGAATCAAAAACGCTACAAAAAAGGTGTCTTGACATTATTTGTTAAAATGTACGGTTTTTGAGTAATTTATGTTTGAAATTTTCAAATTTTGAAAGGCATGATCGGATATAAACGCTTTTACTTTCTCACTATACTATAGTATAGAGAAAGTATAGTGATCGCAAAAAACATCGATGTTGAGATTTTTGTGGAAATATCCGTTTTGGGACCCCCTGAGTCCAAAAAAGTGGTTTTTACAAAATGTCTGTCTGTATGTCTGTATGTCTGTATGTGTGTCTGTATGTCTGTATGTATGTCTGTATGTATACAAAGCTAGAGAGAAAACTATTCGATCGATTTCAACCAAATTTGCACCAGACATGTCCAGTGTATAGATGCACGAAAAACGGTTTTGAAAAATTTTGAAAAACAACCCCCTTATTGGCAAAAAAACCCCAAAAAATCTGTTATTATTTTTTTTTTTTGTAAAAAAACGGCTCTAACGATTTTGATAAAATTTGGCCAATTTGTAGCCCTTAATGTACCCTACCATGTGCAAAAAACAGCATCTTTCTAAAAATTCTCGTTTAGCTAATAATATTATTAATTACTGATTTTGGAGGGTTTTTTGGCCTAAAGGGGGTTGTTTTTCAAAAACTTTTTTCGTGCATCTATACAGCCCTAATTTACGTGTTTGGTGCAAATTTGTTCGAAATCGATCGAATAGTTTTCTCTCTAGATAATAATAATAATATTTATTAGTTAATCTCCTACTTTAAATCACCCTCTCCTACCCCACCTACAATTTTGAAGTCGCTGTGAATCTGTTTAATAATTTAGATATGTTTGTGAGAAAGTATGTGCCAGTTCCTGGTACCGTTTATTTTTCGTAAGATATATATCATTGTTAGGTTAAACTTCTTGCCAAGCTTGAACTCAATCGGTGTAACATTTCTCTAGATATGAACTATTTTGTAAAAAAAAAAAAATGGCGGATATCTGGAAAACGAAGCTTTTCCGGACCTTTGTTCATATCAAAAAATGTTCATATTTTTAGCTTTATAATCAGTTCCTGAAGTGTTTTCCATTGAATCCGCTCCTCCTGAAACACCCTGTATCCATTTGTCTTCCAACTGGTCGAAAGTTGGATTTGAATTTATAAGGTGAATTTCGAGATTCAGCTAGAAAACTTCTCATTCCTGTTTTTCATCTTTGAGGCCACTCTTCTATCCGGTTAACAACTCCGGATCACTCTCCTTGGTCTGACAACTCGTGTTTCGTTCACTTGGCGTGAATTTGCTGTTTTTTATCTATGCTTTTACTTCTCGGCTCTCAGATGCACTACATTCGTTCTGTAAGTTCATTTTTATGTTTCTTTTGAAAGCTTCCTTTTACCTAGGCTAGCACTCTAGGCTTACGTTATGTTTCTGCAGTCACTTGATAACGGCAGTTGTCGTATACCCGAAAAGTCCTTTATTGATTTTAACACATAGATGATGGCAAATAACTACTAATAACAAAATGGAGTCTGAGGAGCTGAATCAAATTTTGTTCTACCAAGCGCGAAACCCGAAAGCGTTATCAGCTGTATTTTCAAATACGTTCCAGATATTTACTTAGCTTTCACAATAGAAAACGTAAAAATTTTCGATTAATTAAAATCACTAATTATTTGGAGATACCTGATGATCTATTAGGATCAAAAACTTTTGTATAATTGGTAATAAAATACTTAGTTAGTGGAAAATGACAAACGTTTAGTTCATTTTACATAATAAGGCAGTCATTAATTTTACTGTTTCGCAGATTTTATTTATGTAACATTAAGTTTATGTAATCATGTTTTACTAGCCCTCTTTTTTCAGAATTCTCGCAACAGGCGATTCATTTCGCACAATAGCCTTCAGCTACCGGCTCGGACATCCGACTCTACTAGTACACGCAGTTCATGGGGTATGAGAGGCGGTCGTCGATAATTTACTGTCAATAATCCCACACTGACTCGCGCTCACACTTGGTGGGTAGTCATGAAAGGGGCAAGGTCGAGGCGAGAGAGATCGACAAAGATCGCCCCTCTGGTGAACCGAAGAGCAGATCAATGAAAGGTGCTTGGACGTCTAATGAGTACTCGGTCGTTACTTTTACATCGGAGCGATCTTGATCGGATCTCTTGTCCTGACCTGGCATATCCGCGTATATGAATCGGCCCTAATGCACCGTCCGGTAAACAATTCATAATATGCATGGCGTAAGTTAATTTCTTCGGATTGGCTATGGTGTTATCTGCATAAAATAAGTGTAGGTATACGAGGTCAACGTTCGGGTTTTGTGATAACACGGATGAAATTGGTTTTAGTACAAATTTGCAATGTATACATAGTTTTGCACAAAGATCATATTTGGACAAAACTGCTTTCCTGTTAAAATGTATTATTAGCTCAGTCGGTATAGGTTAAAACTATCAGTAATTTGCAATACGGCTGTTTTTTTTATAAGTACCTTAAAGTATGTAGATAACATAAAAACAAGTTTACCAGTCTATCGATTTCCCAAAGTCGAAAAAAAATCGATTATCATTTTTTTCCCCGATTATCCTTAATATTTCGAGCTGAGATGAAGATAGAGAAAATTAAAAAAAACCACCGTGTAGGGGAAGTATTTTTCAATAAAAAAGGTCATATGTACTTCTTTCCTCCGAGCAATGGTTTGTCTGGAAAAAATTCGATAATGCAGGTAGGCTATGTATTTTGCAGCAGGGGAAATCACTAAAAGTTGAAATCTCATTCATATATGAAGCGTTGGCTCATTCTAAATTGGCTGAATTTTAATATATCGAATTGAAGCTTGACAAAGGAGTTAAAACATGTATTTTAAACATTTATGCTGAGTCTCAGCTTGTTATCTTGAAAATGACCCGATCTAGAGCCACTTGACTTTATCAATGGGATTCTCGATTTTAGGAGTACCGGACCCACGAACTAATTTCAATCGGCTCCAGTTTCGTCAATTTTTGGTATATCAACATAAAATTTGTTCTACAAGTTGAATTCACCAGTATAAATATTCTTAGTAAGTATGAACGATTTTTGTCTTGTTATTTTCAAAAACGAGGCGCTTCAAAATAGTCTTCTGTTTTACCCATCTCGTTTTAACTATAACACTTTTGGATTCAACGACTCCATTTTCGACATTTTTGAACATATCGATTTCAAAATTGGTACAGAAGTTACAAACACAATTGCTTTTTGCTATACTAATTTTAAAAACTATATTTAAAAAATTGACTGATCTGCAGCTGATCAACTCAAGCGTTTTGATGAAAAATCTAAAAAGGCTTAAAATTATACTTTTTTAAGTTACTTGTGCTTTTAAAAGTAAATAATAAAAAAGGTTTATACTCCTTGATCTTGTTTGAATCTATATGTTCAACTTGTAAAACAAATTTTATGTTGATATTCCAAAAATTGACGAAACTGGAGCCGATTGAAATTAGTTCGTGGGTCCGGTACTCCTAAATTCGAGAAACCCATTGATAAGTCAAGTGGCTCTAGATCGGGTCATTTGATAACAAGCTGAGACTCAGCATAAATGTTTAAAATACATATTTTAACTCCTTTGTCAAGTTTCAATTCGATATATTAAAATTCAGCCAATTTAGAATGAGCCAACGCTTCATATATGAATGAGATTTCAACTTTTAGTGATTTCCCCTGCTGCAAAATACATACCTGAATTATCGATTTTTTTCCAGACAAACCATTGCTCGGAGGAAAGAAGTACATATGACCTTTTTTATTAAAAAATACTTCCCCTATACGGTGGTATTTTTTATTTTTCTCTATCTTCATCCCAGCTCGAAATATTAAGGACAATCGACAAAAAAATGATAATCGATTTTTTTTTTCGACTTTGGGAAATCGATAGACATGTAAACTTTTTTTATGTTAATCTACATACTTTAATGTACTTATAAAATAAATCAGCCGTATTGTAAATTACTGGAACTTTTGGTCTAAAATTACCCCTACCGACTGGGCTATATACCAAGGTAAGCAACCGAAGCGAAGCAAATGAAATGGATGATAACTAATAGCAAGTTAAAATTAAAGCAGGAACTTTACTACGTTTCCAAACAAAGGGATACACACATGAAATGACTGAAATTCGCATTTCAGTCCACGATTTAAAGTAGCCTGTAGTAAAAAATCGCATTTAATGTAAAAAAGTACCCTGTACTCTACACGAATATAAATACTCATTTAGAGGCGTCAGCAAAACTAACAAACATCATGACTAATTAATTGATGTTGCCTTTCAGCGAGCAGTCTTTCATTGCGTACACATAAGCCACGCTTGCAAACTCCCGTTCAAAATTCATTTAAATTTACTGGTTGTGATAATCGTACACTGTTTTGAGAACACAATTTTTCAAATTATGAATGCAAAATACAAAGCGCTAAAGTGTATCAAATCAATTTGTTCATTAATATAGTTGAAATACTATTGTTTACTGTTAGGCTTATACTTGATTTAAAGCAAGGCCGTAGCCGGGGGGGAGGTCACCCCCCCTTCCGAAATCCCGAAATTTAGCAGTAAAAATTAATACTACGTTTAAAAAGTGCAAGTTAAATTATAAAATAGACAACACAACAGAGGATCCAACAACATATTTTACATCATTGTGCATTGCATGCATACTAATAATTTGCTTGATTAAACTACAACGTACAATACACACGGATGCAGTAGGTTACAGCCTTACTCTCTTGCGAGTTGTGAGCTTGATCTGATCTATTAAATAAGGAAACTATGAAGGTCCAACAAAAAAACTAAATTACGAGGTTATTCTAACAAAACAAAACCATTCACCATCCTTACATCCTATAATATTTTACATGGGTAACTATATGAACATTTTATAACTAAGAATGGAAACTGGTGTTTAACACGTTCACTGCTACGCAAATTTCTTATTTCATATGCCAGGATCTGACCTTTTATTTTTTATATCTACAGCCTAAATGAGTAGGAATTACTTTATTTTTTATTTTTTAACCTTTCTACGAAATAAACACTAATATTTTAAAGCACATAGGCTTAAAATTGGAATGCGAAGCACGCCATGCACTGTGTATTGAAAATACTCCCAATACGGGGGTTGGCGTGCGAAACAGGCAATGTATTGTGTATTGAAAATACTGCCAATACGGAGGTTGGCGTGCAATGCACTGTGCGTCGGTCGCTTCTCATAGTATTCAGTGTCAACTCACATGTGCGCCCTTAGCAGTGAACGTGTTTAAAGGGTTTAAATTCAAATACCCGGTCCTGACCTGACCCCCCTCCCTCTAAAAGTTTTCCTGTCTACGGTCTTGATTTAAAGTGTAAGGTAGAAAGAAGCAAATGCAGCAAGTAATGCAGAAAAATAATTTCAAAATGTAAGTCATGCTGATGGTTTAAAATGATTTTACAAAAATATGAAGGTGTAAACAAGGTTTGAATCAAAATGGATCTGTTTGCTTAGTCATTATAGGCACTTGTCTAGGGGCCGCAAGCTTCAAGGGGCCCATTGAATTTTGCAAACTGTCGAGCAGTAAGTACATAAAAACTGTTTTTTTCGAAAACACATTTTTTAAATTGATATGTGTTCGTATACAGTTCTATTCAGAACTAAATTACGAAACTTTTGTTTATTTAAAAAAAAAAAATACAAAAAAGTTGTACTTTTTGTAATGTAGGAATAAATTTTGATTTTTTTCCGTTAGTAAATATTTTGCGCTTCCTGAGCTAATAACTTTTAAAGTTTTGCATCAAACAATTTTTTAGTTGCATATCCGAATTCTTTGGACCTTCTGCTGCACAGAAAATTTACTGAACACTTTTGGATTGGGATATAATTCTATATTTGGTGAATTTAAAAAAAATGCTTGCAGCATGGAAAGAACTATTATGATTACCGGTTTTGGTTAAAAGGACATTTTACCAATTAATGCCATAGCTTAACTGTATACTACAATTTTACCAGCCCAGTTTTTTCCTTTTTCAGTATATCTTAACTTAATAACCATCATGCAAGTTGCAGTGGGGGCCGAGAAGTGATAAGTGCCTAGTGGCCGCTGAGCTCTTAATCCGCCACTGACGATAAGTACTCCCGAAGTACCGATTTACGAAGAAAGTGTTAATTCGGGTGTTGATACAAAATACCACTCCATGAAGGAGTTGCAGATTGCAGCGTATGCTCGTGACATGTAACTCACCGTGAGGACTGTGGAACAGTAAAGGGAGTAAGGGAATTTTAATTTATCGCTTAGCTATTTGGCACACTATAATGTGCAAATCATGTTCCGCTTGCAGGGGCCAATGTATCTGCTAGCTGCTAGCCGCTAGATGATAGCTGTGAAAGTGTAATACGCTAAGCTAGAAGATACGTACTGAATGTTTTATAAATTATTTTGGTTACCAATGCAGGGTTTGAGTTTTCTCTTGCAGGGACCAACGTATTCCGCTGAGGGTGGGTAGGCCAGAAGAATTTTACAAAGTCAATTCAAAAATCATAAAACATTAAATACTGCATATTCTTTAAATATTAAATAATGACTATCAAAACTTCCAAGCAAATATCGTTAAAATGTATTTCTGAAATATGAAAATGTACAGTAAAATATTTCAATATTAATAGCAAAATATTCTGCAAAATAACAATCACAACCAACGTACCACAACGCAGGTAAATCAATATGTTGTTAAATATGCATGCCAAACGGTGAGTTCTGCCGCAGACAAGACTTAGAGGTAGTAAAATTTGTTTCTGTGGTTCTACGATGGATTGGTAACAAACTACGGGTAATTTGGTGTATGCATAGACCCCCACTGCTGCCAACGCCGGAGGTGAAATCATATATACAAGGTGTCTTTAAAAGTCCCCACCCCATTTAACTTTCGTGTTTGTTAAAACGAACAAATATCCTTTGGGGAACGGTACTAACTTAGCCCAAAGTATCTTTTGAAGCAATCGGAAATTTTGAGTGTCCCCTAAAAATAGGGGATTTTGGGGGCAACTCAAAATTTTTAAATGGGAAGTATGGTCATGTGATACCTCATTTTAAAGGTCTATTTAAGACTAGGAAAATGACATAAAAAAATAAAAATCGGACCACCCAAAACAAAATGGCGGCCCTAAACGTGTTGAAATAAATTGACATAAAGTTGCTAATATCTCGAAAAGGAAGAATTTTTAGAAAAAATTTCGAGAGACAAAAAATGTTTATTTCAAAGTGCTTGACCTAAACAAAGTGCTTCCAATTCGAAGTCCGGTTTGCGGCAATGTGTTCTACTAACTAAGGCCTTTAATTTGATACCAAACTCGACCTATGCTGCTATTTAAGAATTTTGTCTGACTCCTCGTGGGCCGTCCCCCTTAAGGGATAAAAAAGTGATAATACCTTAAAAGAGTAGACATTTATGGCTATTATTGATATACCAAGTCTCATTACTTTATCTATAATGGTAAAAAATATATTACACCGTTCCGGGACTTTTCAATCACACTGTATATATATATATATATATATAAGCCAAATCCACTGACTCACTGATCACGATTTCTCAAAAACTACTGAACGGATTGAAACGAAATTTGGTATGTAGATTCCTCTAGGACCATAGGTGCTCACTAGGAAAGGTTTTAAAAAATTCGATATTTTAGGGGGATTGGGGGGGGTCAAAGTTACTAAATCACGATTTCTCTAAAACTACTGAACGGATTGGAATGAAATTTGGTAAGTAGCTTCCTCTAGGACCCTAGGTGCTCGGTAAGAAAGCTTTTAAAAAAATTCGATATTTTAGGGAGGGTTTGGGGATCAAAGTTACTAAAAATAACCATAAGAAATACATAGTGTAATATATTTATTGATATAATATATTTTTTTGTTAATATAAATTTAATTTTGATTTGTCTATCCGTGCAAAGCCGGATCGGGCCAGCTAGTCACTAAAATATAATATTTAGAAAATGTGCTTGTATGTGCGAATGTCGTAAGAGAAATAAAATATTTTACTGTTAAAACAAATCTGGTTTTTCCAGAAACACGATGTACGTCTGGCGTGCTCACAACAATCAGAGAGGCGTATAATTTCCTTTGTTAATGAACCGACAAGAATCGTTCTAATTATTCAAGTCTTTCGAAGAGGAAGTTAAACATCGGGTAGACAATCTTATATCTTGATGTTAATCGACTCAAATATATAAACTGTAAGAATAACTAGTTTCAGGGTTTCGTATGTAGGTATTAACTCGAGTCTGCAACTAACCTCATAAAACTACTCTCATAAAAAAGGTGTTCGTTTGTGGCTGATTTTAAGGTAAAAACAAAACCGTATCGAATGAGTGTAAGTGATTAAATAAATAAATCATCTAGATTAACGCACTATGGATCTTGTGCAGTGTGAGTCATTTATTTATTGAACCCGGTACGACCAGATTTACAGATATTAAAAATAGTTCCAATAAAATGGATCCCAAAATACGGGAACCGGAGTTTTGCCTACGGGTGTCAGGTAGATGGGGGGAATGCCGTCGGCAACCTCTTGGTGCGGAGATTTGCCTACGGTGGGGGC
>JAGFPH010001051.1:144572-155273 GCA_018207615.1 Philaenus spumarius
TCAATTTGGAAATCTATTGTTGTTTCTACAATCAATATACAATACAGTATAAACTAGAATGATTGTACAGCAGTTACGTAATATGCTTTCAGTGATATTTAAGTAACTGGAGTTTTAACAGTATGATACACGTTTTAACAGTATGATATGCTAACTTAAAATTCATTTGATTGACCGATCGCAGCGAGGTCTCGGTTTTAGCTCGATTGTTCAGCATTTCGTCTGTGTGTCTGTCTGTCTGTCTCACGATTACGGCCAAACGCCTTGACCGATTTTGATGATTTTGTTCATGAATGTTCCTTATTCCTAGGCCGAGCGATGTATATATAGGCTACGATTTTTTCCATTTTTCATTTTTAACCCCTTACATAAAATAAAAATGGGGCCGGACCGTTTCTCTCAGTGTAAGCTTTTTTCCAAATCTAGTTTGTGGCTAAACCGTAAGTTGAATTTAAAAACTAATAACATTTTACGGGTAGCAAATTTGATTGTCAACAAAATTGTATTCTCTCGATTTTTCCGTATCTCTAACGGTAAGCTCACAAAATGGCCGTAAACTTCAAATTTGTTAAAAATCGTCCAAGTTTTTGTATTTCAACCATGCGTTTATTCTAAACCAATTCAAAAGTGTTCCGTAGCTTTTTTCTAGATAAAGGTTCGAAGAATTCATATATGCCAGTAAAAAATGGTTGAAGTAAAATTAACAAAGTTATTAGCTCAAGAAACAAGCATGTTCAGTAACGAAAGGAAACAGTTCAACTTTAGGTCTACATAAAAAGTAGTAAAAATGTTTTGTAATTGTTTTTCATGAACGTAAAAAGTTTCGTAATTTACTTCTAAATAGAACTTTATAACAATATTTATCAATTTAAAATTTCTTATTTTGAAAACACCAGTTTTCATGTTCCTACTACAAGACTGTAAACAAAACTAGGCCTATTTTGAATAGTAATTTAGGAATATATCCTTTGCCCCAAAATGACATATTGTTACAAGAAAATGTAGAGAATAAATCAAAGAATTGAACTGTGTACATGTAAATTATTATTTCATAAAAGTATTTGACTTAGCTTTACTTGAATTACAAAATGAGATGAAACAAATGAAACCTCGCGGCGATAAAGGACATACAAAAAACGACCGTTGGACAGCGTGGGAAGTGTTGTTACATGGGTTGAGATCACTATCACGACGCTTTAACATCGTTTGTTTGCATTATTTATAATATTGGATTAAGATATGGAACTGTAAATACATTGTTAAGTTGTAGTTATTTAAGTATGTAAATATTTAATTCTATGTTTTCCCCCAATAACGCGATATTTTTAGCTACCTTACGCATTATTAACCTAAATAAAACACAATGCCCCCTAAAAGAAAATCTTTAGCAGTTAAAGCTCAAGAAAAGAAAAAAAACGAGAACTAGAAACCCCGGAATATCGGGAATTGCAAAATAATGTTTCACTGGCTAAACCTTTTGCTTACTTCCTTACTGGCACACTATTTTTAACCTAAGCTCAAAACCACATTTGTTATTTGAACGGGCGAGGTCACTGATCACAGAACTATTAGTTTATTATTATTGTAAATATTAGCTTTTGTTATTATTATTATTATTTTGACTATCATGCAATAGAGTGCATACTTGTAATAATTGTAAAAAGAGAAATATTTTGTAATTCCTATCCTATTACTGTATTACGTTACGTCACCTGTTTAATTAAGTTCAATACGGGTCTTTTTCCACGGAGGAAGATGTGTAAGTGTAATAACGCCTTCACAATTTTTCTTCTATCCGACTGACTGAAAGCCTTTCCTTAAGTCAAATGGAATGATTATTCAAATCTAATTTCTTGATTTCACCATTTTTCAAAGAAACCCTTTTGAGGTAGATCGGAAGTATTGGTAGAATGCAATTTATTAAAGAGTGCCTCCGTTTGGTTTGTATAATTTCAATTTGCCTGCGTATCAGAAATTCTTAAAGTTGCATCGTGTAATCGTCTTTTGTGAGATACCGCACTTTACTTTTGCGCGATATCGATTGATTTTGGCAACTCCTATCAATGGTGGCCCAAAAGGTTTCGCCTTAAAAAAATTATTCAATTCTTATCGTTTCTTTCATTTGTGAGACAAATTTAAAACTATGTATGTATGTGCATCCGGAATATTCCATAATATATAAACATTTTTTAAATCCAATTCATAACAGTTGCATGTAGCTTTAATCTATTGAAATAGTCTCCTTTCTTACAGTCAACTGAACTTTTAGTTACCCTACAGTCGGGAGCACGAAATAAGTAGAGTGAGAATTTTTGCGCTGTTGCCAGAAATGGGCAAAGTGAGGAGCGGTTGAGAATCGCTTGCTCTGCGGCACGATCTGGCAACACTGGATGCTTAGTGTTGCCAGATCGTGCCGCAGAGCAAGCGATTCTCAACCGCTCCTCACTTTGCCCATTTCTGGCAACAGCGCAAAAATTCTCACCCGCCTTATTTCGTGCTCCCGACTGCAGTCCGCTGTACAGTCATTTTGTGTAGCTTCATTGTTGCTAGTTATAAGTTATCAACCAGCTGACTTGATTGTGCAATGCTGTTGAGGTTTAAGTAGTTTAAAAAGTTATTTTATCCGTAAATCAGTGGCGTAAATAACACCCCCGCGCTGCGACGGGGGGGGGCACGGCAGGTCAAGGGGGGCCGCAACCGTGGCACATGAAATATAGATAAAGGAATTCAAAAAATAAAATGTAGTAAGCACATTATCATCAAAATAAATGTTACAATGAACATATTTCATTAAGATATCTTAACAAAACTGTTCCATAAAAAAATAATATAACCACGGATCATAAGTCTGACGCCATAATCAAACTGTTTACTAGCAGTTAACAAAAATGCCTGCTAAACTTTAGTAACTAATAAGCGAACTATTTGCTGCCCCATCAAACAAATCTATTTCATTGGTGTAAATGTATAACCACCAGGTGTTAGGCTAGGCGCATATCGGGACACGTTTAACGCTTGTCACGCGATGGATGTGGCACTGCGTGAACTTTTGTAACATACGTAAATGAATGGATTAGCGCACATTGGTAACGCGACGCTACTCACCTCGGCTCGCGTGGCACTACAGACATGTGGCACAGTGGCAGTGACACGGTTTCTCGCGCCACGCGTCACACGTCTCTCGAGTTCGGTACTCTACTGTCACTCAAAGGTTTTGGTGTCCAGTTGTGCATTTTTCATTATCACATTTTTCAGATGTTGGCCCAGGAAAAGCCGATAGAGGCCTAATTAGTTTTTAAAATGATGGAAATAAAAGTGTATTCATTTGAAAAATAAAGCTGAATTTTCAATAAACATAAAAAAAGTAATTTTTAATAAATATACTTACTGTACATGTCCATTGAATTGTTTGATAAATATTTTTTGTTAATGAATTAAAACTGTGTATTATATGTTCTCTGCATTTTAATATGAAATAATTTTTAATAATATAATTAGCGTTTGACATTAACCCCGTAATAATTTAAAAAAATGTCTTCATAAAGTCATAAACTATCAATTGAAAATGTCCGAGCGGAAACTGTGAGTTTCGGTTCATCCGGAAGTAGTTAGTAAAAACAGCAAGTAATTCTGGTAATTCTGAAGTCATCTTAAATTAGGTTAGATCTAATAAACATAGTTTTATCCGTGAATCATTAATTTAAACATTCTAAAAATAAAACGAAGTAAAATACTCGTGTCTACTGGGCGAGAGTTGGGAGCAACTGCGTGGTAATATACGTTCCCTAACGCGACGCGTGTGGCGCGATCGTGTCATGCAGCTCGCGTCATGTCATCTCATACGCGTCCCAATATGCGCCTAGCCTTAATGATGTGTGCGTAGTGTGTATCAACGTCACCAGCGTGATGGACACAGACAAAGTGTAATCACCCCCTTCAAAGTATAAGCCCGCCCTCATGCTATCGACCTTACACGTTAACCGAAAGTATTTCACATGAAGAAAAAGAAAAGGTTTTAAATAAATGTAATTATGTAAAATAACTTACAAGAATTTTGTAAATAATAAACCTTGATGTTTAATGTTTAAAGTTGCAGCCTTTCTTTCCATTTTATAGATGATAAATTAGTTTAAACTTAAAGCTTGCAAACTTCTTAAAGCTTTTGAGAGTGATACTTCATAGCATTGGCATATTTAATTACAATGCTACCAACAGATAGTAAATTAATTTACCTACAATTTAGAGTAAAAATAATGTCTAATTATTACTAGCGGGTGTAAGCCCGTGGGGTGGGATTGCTTACGGGGGGGGGGGGGGGGTCATGTAGAGCCGGTAAGTTGCGACTTTGTTTTTATTATTTATTTATTTTTTTTTTTTTTGAGGGGCGCTATTCTTGTACCTGCGGGGAAGCGCCAATCAATGTAGTTGCGCCATTGCCATAAAACTTGTCTTCGTAAACAAATTGTTTACTTTAAAATGTCTTACAGGGTTGATGATAATAATATACCCACTATTGTTAAAATTAAGATAGGTTTTATTAATTTTATTATTAATAGCCTAGTTATCATCGAAATATTTACACAAACTTAAGGTTATTTGGAGAATGTTTCACAAACATAATAATAATGTCTTATTATTATTATTATAGATGCCTTTATTTAGGGCGAGATTAGGACTGTAGAGTCCTCTCTTCCATCTAACCCATAGTCCTCTCTTCCATCTAACCCATAGTACTCTCTTCCATCTAACCCATAGTCCCCTCTTCCATCTAACCCATAGTCCTCTCTTCCATCTAACCCATAGTACTCATCTAACCCATATTTAAATTACATTACTTCCTATGTTATTATTTTCCTAATAATATTGACAGTAATTTTAATTTTTTTAAATTAATTCTTTCTATTAGAGTGCGAGTTTTTATTTCAAAATTTGCTCATCTCACGTTAACTTGAATTTTTTTAAATAATTTCCATTGGCAAAATGCATAATATTGTTAAAAAATGTTATAGTTTTAGTCACTTGAGTATGAAACAACATTGCAGTTTTAGAGCACAGATTTTCACTTTTTGACTCCTAATTATTCAAAATTTTCCCTGGAGAGGCCCTCCCGAACCCCCTTGTACATGGGGGATTCCATACCCCCAGACCCCCCCTCCCAAAGTGCTTCACCGCTCCCCCCTCCCCCCAAGATATAGCCTTAAATCCGCCTCTGGACTTTTCACTTTATACCTTGTAGTAACATAGATGTGTATTATAAATGTTGTACTATCTTGCACTATTCAGTATTATGATAATATCACTTAATAAGATAGTATTTATGGTTAAATGACTGCCGAGAGAAACAACTATCTGATAGTGTTATAATTTTTAAAGTAATATGTGCAGCTTAATTCATTTCTTTTGTATTTTTAAATCATCTATTAGAATAGCTTTTTTTGAAGAAACATTCCTAGAACGAACCGTTCATTCAGTTTTACTTTTAAAGTAATAACAGCTAGCTTATAAACAACAGCATTAAAAAAAAGGACATATCCTGAAATAAGGAGAGAATTTAGAATTCGTTGCTCCAAATATTTTAACCCTGTGGAATGTAGTCTACCATTAACATTCCTGTAATGCATTTCACTTTTAATTAATGAACCGTGCAACGGATACTGTTGGAGATTATTTTATATTAAATACTAGCTATTGTCTTCACACAAACACAGCACTGCACTAGATACTGAAATGTACAAACAGTTTATACACAATAATATTTGTTGCTTTAAATAATGAGATAAGATAATAATAGCAGAAAATATAAATGTACACCATCCTTCGTGTAAAATATAGGCACAGTTATACAGAACGTTCTTGTGTTGGAGATTCAGTGGCATCAGAAAACCGTAATAGATCTCAAAGCTGGATTAATATTAAATGAATGGGCGTACCCAGCGAGAGGCAGGGGGGACACCTGCCCCCTCCCCCTGGAAGCAAAAAAATAAATTGTTATTAAATGTTGTTGCTGGAATTTATTACAATTCTTGAAATAAATATTTTAATAATCAAAAAAATACTTACACTATTGAAAACTATGAAATTAGATTGCTGTTTTATGTTGAGAATCAAGAAAAATCAGAGAGGAATTTGTAGGCTGTTGAGCCGAAATGAGATTGAAGATGCCCCTACAATCGCTAGCACAATTCACAGTTTTTTAGTCGATCAGAATCTTTCAGCAGAGAATTGTGTTGGATTTGGATTTGACGAACGTTCTACGATGCTGGAAAAGAAGGTGGTGTACAGGCCTTTTTGAAGAAAAAGTACAATAAATCTTTATTTTTCCATTGCTCAAGCCACAAACTAAATCTTGTGGTCAATGATGCTAGCAAACTACCGGAAATCAGGAACTTAATTGCAACAGTTAATAATACAATATCCTTCTTTCGTGAGTCGCCATCCCGCAAGAATTCGGCTCCTAATCTATCAAGCCTCAGCGAGACCAGATGGTTTGAGAAATACAATAGCATTAGAAAATGTTCAGACAGCTTCCATGCGTCAATGCGCTAGAACATCTCTCGGTTGAAGGAAAATATGCTAGAAGAAAATTTGGATATCAATTGCACTGTGCAGTTACTAAACCAATTTTCATCGTAGGTTTAGTCATGATTGTAAAGTACTCTGCGATTTTGGAACCCGTTGTGAACGTTCTGCGAAGTAAAAATATGGATTTGATTATGGTGAAGAAACATATTGGTGAAATCCTTGATGTCATCAAGAAGGATCGACAAGAAATTGAACATGTTTCTGATGAATTACTTAAAAAATCACATGATATCGCGGAGAAATAAGTTAACAGTTCCACGAATTGTTCAAAAGCAAATACATAGAAGTAATCCGCCATCTGAGACACCGATTGAATATTGGAGACGGTCGTTGATCATCCCTTATCTTGACTCTTAAACTTTATCATTGAATGTTAGATTCTCACACGAAAATACACCTGCTTTTGCCTTATCCCATCTTTATCCTTCATACATGCTAAAAATTACTTCAAAAGATTTGGGGGAAAATGCAAAATCTTTCATGGAGTTTTATGAGTTGAGTGACGTCTCTGCAGAATTAGATTTGTGGTATAATCTGTGGAAAAGAAAGATTTAGCAGGAGACAAATTAAAGGATATTAAAGTGGCTGCACTTTTGGAGGAGGCTAATATTTTTTTCCCTGCAACAAGGCAAGCACTCCTCTATTTAAGTGCTTTCCCATCCACTACGGCTACTGTTGAACGATCTTTCAGTACCCTTCGAAGGGTAAAGACCTGGCTGAGAAGTACAATAGGAGAGGACATATTGACTGGGTTGTGTTTGATGAGCGTCCATCGGAAATTCTTCAAGGAAAATCACGACTGGATTGGAGCGAGAGTTTTGAACAAGTCTTCAACAAATTCAAGAAAAATGATACTAGTGTAGAATAAATTTTTATTCAAGCAAATAATTGTAATAACTTAGTTGATAAAGCACTGCTACAAGTATACATAATTTTCTTAAAATTTTGGTTTCATTCACCTTTTCCGTGATAAAATGTTACAACCTGAACAACCATGGCTTGCCCCCCCCCCCCCTAGTTTTGATCCTGGGTACGCCCTTGATTAGATGGACATAAATATAGGCTGAACTTTACTGTAATTCTAGGGGGTAATGACTTTATATTTAAGGTAATGTAACTTTGAGAAAAAAAAACCACCTGTTTTACAAATAAGTGAGGTGGTCATATATATGATGTATTGTGATAGAAGGGAAATAAAATCCATGCATATAAGTTTAACTGGTAGGTAAAATTATGCAAAAACTGTGCCATCACTGATAGCGATCTCTCGTGTCAAGCTTAATAAAACTTACTATGTAATACTGACCATAAAGAGAGTTAGTGATATGGCTAAAACCATGATGATCTACTATGCCTACTATGTTTATTCCAGGCTCTCTTATGGGATTGCATTCTAAACAGATTCAATAAACAGATTCTTGAGATTCAATAAACAGTAAAAGAATATTTCAAATACAGAACAAAATTGTTAGGATAATTTTTAATTTAAAATGCAATGATACTTGTAAATCACATATAAAAAAACATGGAATACTGCCCCTGCACTGAACATATTTAAATCTCACTATTTATTTAACTGCCACAGAATTTTAACTTCTTTGGCTGCCACCTGAAATATTTAAGTATATATTGATTTAATGAAATAATTTGTTCATTTACTTGTACAAAACCTGGCTAGAAACTTGACTATAGTAAATCCTGCAATTATAATGCTTTAATTGCGGAAAAGTTTCTACCAGTTTGGCGCACATTTATATTGCATTGGCTGAACTATGCTATACAACTGCCATTGAACTTATTCATTTGCAATTTCTGCCTATGTAGCTGCTAGCAACGTATACATATTAGATCCTTATGTGTTTCTCATTCAATGCTTTTGCTTTTCAACTTTGCAGTAACCTGCGACTACTTAAACGTTAATTGTGAAGCTCTGGATTACTGATTTTAATAATTAATAGGTTAATAAATCCTATTGGTCCTTTAAGTGAGTGTTATTGGCTGTAGTAAATTGTCATGTAGTGATTGTTTAAATTTATTATTCAAATAATTTTATATAACTGTTGTATACTTATCCAACGCCACTCAGTAATATTACCCTCCCTCTCTCTCCTATTCACTTTCTGTTGTTTGGACAACCCTATTAGACAGAGAGCTGGAGCCAAATTTTTCCGACATCTGTAAAATCGAAGTTCTCTATTATAAATCATTCATCTAGAACGGATTGTTAAATCCCCACGCCGGCGGACAGCCTAGATGGTACAAGGGGTGAAAGGGGCATTTTTTCGGCAAAAAATAGCCATTGATATCACGCTCGAAAATTAGCAAATTTGAAACGTCTTGACTAACTTAACCCAATCCCCAAAGGGCGGTCAGGTGGGTTGATACAAAAGGTGTGGCGGACAGGGGTTAAGGGGGGTAAAAATTGGGCAAAAAATCGTCATCAGTAAAATGTCTGCCATTTTGACTACTTAATACAGGACAATTAAGGACTCTAAATCCAGAAAGGCGGACAGCTAAGTTGGTACAATTGGTCGTAAACCGGAGTCAAATGAACCACTCACCTGAGCGCTTATTTTGCATCGGCGGCTCTTATCTCGATGACTACTCGATGGATTTCGACATATAATGTCTCATTTTGTTTGTTTTTATATAATAATTCAATATTTACATTAAAATATCTACATATCGGTAAATATCAAATTTATAGCAATATTTGCATTTAATTTAATTTTTTTATCTTTTCTTCATTTTTATTAATTTAGACGACTTTTATGTGTAAAATGTTTTGAAATCTTAGTTTGTTACATTCATTTATTGCCATTTAATTTTTTATGTCATTTACTTTTCGTCTGGAAATTCTCTTTGTGATACCCATACCGTGAAAATGACACACATATGTTTCTAGGGTCTAGGAAACATTCTCATAGTCAACATCTACATTTCCAAGAGCATAAAATGCTTTCTGATAGTGTTCAAATTTACAGGGTATACTAAAAGGCCTCTTTTTATCTTTCCTATAAATATATGGGTTATAATCACAACCTGTAGTGGCGTGAAATCCCACTAATGCTTTGCTTACTGAATCATCAAGATTTTCATAAACATTGCAAATATCAATGTAACGTAACGGGTACGGGTATCACAAAAACAATTCCCCGACGAAAGTAAATGACATACGATTTGTGCTATTTAAGCGTCAATATAAATTGCATAACATAAGTGAACCATTATTTAAGAAAAATCTTTAAAATGTTGACGCTTTGAGCTTAACACCATCACAGCCTGAACTGGGTCAGTACTTTTACGAGCATGTTACAAATATTTGGTTGAATGCTCATAAAAAATTCCTCCAGATCTTGCAGCTGAAGATTTTGGTTGAGGCGAACTGAAGGTAATACGTATAGATTTAAATGGTTTGAAGGTTCCCAAATGCCTGACTCAGTTCAAGATATTTTGTTTGACAGTGAAACCGATGATGAGATGGTTGATGACATTCGCGAAAGTGAAAGCAATGAAAATGATCAAAATGACAGTGATGATGATGAACGTTCAAGCGAAAGTGATTTTTAAAATTAATATATAAGTTCTGTATTTTATATATTTCTGTATTGAAAAAAATTATTACCTATGGAATAATACAGTTTTATATATTTGATTTTCATTTTTGTAATAAAATGATGAAAGTAATATTTTTGAAACCTGATTATTTATGTATTTTTTTTTACTTTACTGTTTTCCTCTTATCATAGTTTTTCCTTCTTTTTTTAATACATTGTATATTTTTTCCTACAAATAAATATGAACAATAATTTAAAAATTAAAACTTAAAATTAAGGTATTCAAAATGAACATGGGCTTTCTTAAACAAAAAAAGCCTTGCTTTTTTTATTGCTTTATTATACAAAAAAAGCAGTATAGTGAGTAGAATTACTACCTATAATCGTTTTCAAATATATTAATTCCAAACAGAGTTATTGTCATTTAAATATTTAGCGTTTTTCATTTCCACGTTTTTAGCGTGCAAGCTTCTTTTCAAAGCGCTGTAGCTCTTAAAAAATGTTTTCAAAATACCTGAATTTGGCACGGTTTTAAAGATAAAAGTCTATATTTTAATTTACT
>JAGFPH010001051.1:166351-187111 GCA_018207615.1 Philaenus spumarius
ATTTCATTCCAATCCGTTCGGTAGTTTTGGAGAAATCGTAATTTAGTTACATCGACCCCCCCCCAAAACCCCCTAAAATTTAGAATTTTTTGAAATCTTTTCTTAGTGAGCACATATGGCCCTAGAGGAAGCTACATACCAAATTTCGTTCAATTTGGTTCAGTAGTTTTTGAGAAATCGTGATCAGTGAGTCAGTGGATTTTTCTTTTATATATATAGATGACAATTTAACATAAAGAATTAAGAAAATGAAGTAATAGGTTATATATTTTATGCGAATTAAATCAATAGAAATAATATTAAATGAAATTCAAATAAATATTGCCAATACCTGTATCCTTTGGTATTCAGATTAACAAAGTTGTCTGGCTGCGAATAGTCTTTGGAGCGAAATTCCTGATCACCGCAGGGACAACTGTAGTCCAAATACCTTGCGCTGTTTACGTTCTCCATGTTCGTGCCTTGTAGACAAGATCATAACGCGGACTGAAATCATACGGCTATGCATCGGCACGGGTTTTTAACATAAAGAGCACGCTGCGATATCGTGGAGATAAAACCAGACCTCCGTACCCTTGTGGGAATTTGCGTCTACGAAATGAGACCAAATGCGCATATACAGTATAGCCTATATGCTGAAAAGCATTCTGTCTTTTTTATTTTAGAATAGTAGGCCTACAATTTGCAATAAAATTGCGTTCACGAGTTCCCAGGCTTGTATCCCTGTTTCGATTCAATACGTAGGCCTACCCACGTAGCACACATACGAAAAAAAATACGTCGTTTAATAGGATAGATGGTAAATTAACGGTTATTTGGTAATTATTTTACGTCTTTTTTAACACGTTGGTTTTTCGATTGTAATTTACGTTGAAAAAACGTCGCATAGTAGGATATAAAGTTGGAAATTGGTTAGTGGTTTATTTTCATGAAATATTAGTGTGGTTTTGAATTGAGACATTATACAAAAATTACTCGACAAAAACAAGAAGATACACACTCATCTCTGCACTCTAGAAGTCTATTATGCTGTTATCATTCTGTTATAATTATGCATTAAAGATAAGTTTTATAACAACTAATAATAATGTAATTTAACCATTGCAATAAATAAGTTTTATTTTCATAAAACAAAATGAAATATAAGCTAAACATTTTTTCGATGGGAAATTTTCTTATCTACAGACGGGTCATTACTTGAAATCCCCAACAATAAAACAATAAACTGCCACCCTGCGGTCCCTGCCCAACCCGCCTTGACCATTATTTTATTATAGTAATTAGTCAAAGTCGAATTTAGTTCTTAGAATGCACGTCGCACGACCTTCGAGTCACTTGCTTACCCAACCCAACCCTCCCTCTCTGTTCTGGTCTATGAAGCAAGAAAAAAATATTACAATCATACATAGAGTATTTTTTGTCCCTCCATATGCTCACGTTTTTGTATGAATTGTATTTTAGTTCCACCGTTCATTCAAAGTTAGTTTACAAAAAAAAAAACTAGTTTGGCGGTACAAATTGGTCAAAATTGGCCGATTTACATCAAATTTAGTCTCACTGATTTAAATACAAACCCGAACCACAAAACAAGGAACAAAAACAATAACTAAACAACTAAATTGTAAGTTATGTTAAATATGTCGGTAGTGTTAAAACCCTCTGAGGATGATGACCATGTCATCGAAATGTACATAAACATAACTTACAATTTAGTTGTTTAGTTATTGTTTTTGTTCCTTGTTTTGTGGTTCGGGTTTTTATTTAAATCAGTGTGATTTTGTCGCCACAGTGCTCTTTTATTTGTTTAATCAAATTTAGTAAAAAAATTATCGAAATTTAAATACAAAACGTAATATGATAATGGTTTTTAATAATTGTTTGCAATAATTTAACTGACTTTTTGGTATTAGCATTGTAATTGGATAACCTAATCCAATGCAATATTTTGTTCCACTGGAAATTCGACTTTTTTGGCGCTATCTATTCGGGAAACGAAGGAAGCTGTTTGAAACACCAATGCTACCAATGCTTTCTCCCTAGCGCTACCTCGCGGCGCGATCATGTACTATTTTCGCGACAACCTTTTTTCCGGCACACAGCCCCCGTATGGATGCAAGATCTATTTATTATTCATGATCTATGGTATTAGGCACCTAGTACTTGTTTTCATTGAGTGCAGCCAAGCGTCACTAATCAGGGTCGGCTGGGCGGAAGACCCCAACCTTTTCCTGGTTCAGAGTTCGGCTGTCCGCAACTATGGTTTGTTTACTGTTTAATTTTCCGGTTCTCTGTACCTACACTTCCACTTGTTGATAGTTTTTGTGAATTTGCGATTTCCATTTACTTTTGTCCGTTACCAACAATAGCGTCGGTTTCATCTTATCGATCCTGTAGGCCTACTACAATATTAATTCAAGACATATTAGTATAAAACTTGTAGTTTTAACACTCATAAGAAACCTTCACTTCGAACAGATTTGCGAGTCGTTTGCGTTTAGGAAAAACATAGTAGAAATATATCTTTACAATATAATATTTTGAGATGGCTTCACAGCCTTATTTTTTGTTTTCATTTGTTAGTTTAGAAATCCATTCAAAACGATTTTGCAAAGCAAATCTTTCGCCTTTGGTTTTAGACATTACTGACTGAGGCTTAGGCCAGGGCCGTTTTTAACCTCACTAGCGCCCTAGGCACTTCAAACAATTGCGCCCCTCATACCTGATTTATCCGGAGGGGGGGTTGAGGGGGAGGGTCTGGGAGGTATGGAATACTAATCAAATAATAGGGGGTCCAAAAAACCCAGCAGAGCATTTCTTTTTGAGTTCTTGATTTGCCAGTTTTGGTTCGGGAGGGAATATCCTTTAACTCTCTTTCTTTCCGTTGGCTCTTATCATTACTATTCTTTTGATTTTGTTGGAGAGTCAGAGAGTCTTATCATTATTCACCACCTATGGACCCGCCGTGTCCCGGACTGGCAACCGGCAGCCGTAAGGAGTTTCATGGCCTAAACATTCTTCTTCATAAATTATCAGTTACCTTACGGCATCATTTTCCGCCTTCTTTATTTTTTTTCGTATTCAAAATTTGGCGCCCCAAATCCTTTGCGCCCCTAGGCACGTGCCTAGCGTGCCTATTCGGAAAAGCGGCCCTGGCTTAGGCCAAAACAGCCTAAGAAACTAGCAGACGTAATACGACAAAACTTTAAACTTATATTCTTCCAAAACTCCCTGTTTGTATTAGAGCCATTTCGGGCTAACAAGATACAATAAAATATATGATTTGTTTTTAACTCTGCAGTGTGGATTAGTAAAAATTTATAAGTATTTATCACAAACAAATAAATACACATTTAGCATTCAAGTGTTATTTTGTGTTTTATTCTGATCTTTTTAACCATACAGCTTCAATAATGTGTTCAGCATGTTGAAATTCGGGTCGGCTCTAGTAAAACAGAAAGCAACCTTTCTACTCCCTATAGCAGCGGTAGGTTATGCGGACATTGCTAATCCTAAATACATTTAAAACGCGCAATTATTCAAAGAGCGTTTTTAAAAAATACCAAACTCTTGGGGAAAAAATTCTTATCCGAATGGCTTGGTAATTTGTCGCCATAATTAATAGTTACAACATAAAAAATATTTAAATCACCCTATAGCGGCGGCGGTAGGTTACACGGACATTGCTCAGCCTAAATCCATTTAAAACCCGCAATTGTTCAAATAGCGTTTTAAGAAAAATACCAAACTCTTGGGGGCGAAATTCTTCATGCGAATGGCTTGGTAGTTTTTCGCTATAATTAATAGTGACAACATAAAAAAATATTAAAAATCAATGTTTTAAATTGTTAATAAATATTAAACAAAAATTTTTTTCTTAGTTTTGGAAAAGCCATTTGCATGCATATTGGCCATAGCTTTAAAATGACATATCGTTCATAATTATTATCCGATCAAAAATAAAAGAAAAATTTGGATTTTAATTTAACATTGGTCTTATGGCGTGTCAGCCCACATGGCCGACAGCTAGAGCCGACCCTTAAGTACTCAATATAGCACGGGCAGTGTTCAAAACCCTACTTAGAGAAGTCTATTTAAAAAAAAAGTGGGAGCCTCCAGGGCCCCATCTCCACTAGAATTTTTTCCACACAACGTAACCCAGAACACCCTTCTGCGCTTTGGAACCCCCGCCACAGAAGTTGGGAAATATGATCGAAATTGTTGGGAAATTTTAGATTTTTGACCCCCCCCCCCCCATAATTAGTTGTAGCGACGTCCCTGCATGCTGAGGGCTGGCAGTTAATAATTAATGCTTGTAACAATTATTGGATCAAATAAATAACACATCGCAAAAACGACAACAAAACGTGACCTCAAGTGTATCATTCCTACAGAGAAGTGACTCTCGATTTGGTAATTACCTCAATTTTAAATGAATTTCCCTAAAAGCCCGTAAGCGTTTTTAATACCTCAAAACCAACAAAAGTAATAAATCTATCGGTTCTGAAATTGTTCGTGTTTATATGCTTTGACATCCTTATTTAAAACTATAGGCTATATCTATATACAGGGTGTCCCACGAAGAAACGGAGAAACTCTCAGGACTAGTTCTTCAGGTGAAAATAACAAAAAAAGTTCATATAAACATAGGACCGAAAACTCTTCGTTTCCCAGATATCCGCCATTTTGTTTTTGTGCAAAATAATTCATATCAAGAGAACGGTTTGACTGATTGAATTCAAACTTGGCATGAAGCTTAACCTAACAATGATATATCTCAAGAAAAATAATCGATACTATCAAATCTTGCGTTTCAAAATGGCGGCTGTTTGAAAATTTCAAACCCAAATAACTCAAAAACCGTACATTTTAACGAAAAACGTCAAGATACCTTTTTTGTAGCCCTTTTGATTCCCTATCGGGTGGTGTAACTTTCAAAACAATCGGATGAAGGATAATAGCTAAGTTAAAGGTAATGACAGCAAATGTACATACAATATTGCTGTGTTTACTGTGTTGGTATAGTATGCCATGTTGAACAAACCAACTTCACATAACTTAACTATTATCCTTCATCTGATTGTTTTGACAGTTACATCACCCGGTAGGGAATCAACAGGGCTACAAAAAAAGTGTCTTGACATTTTTCATTAAAATGTACGGTTTTTGAGTTATTTAGGTTTGAAATTTTCAAATAGCCGCCATTTTGAAACGCAAGATTCGATAGTATCGATTATTTTTCTTGAGATATATCATTGTTAGGTTAAGCTTCATGCCAAGTTTGAATTCAATCAGTCAAACCGTTCTCTAGATACGAATTATTTTGCACAAAAAACAAAATGGCGGATATCTGGGAAACGAAGAGTTTTCGGTCCTATGTTTATATGAACTTTTTTTGTTATTTTCACATGAAGAACAAGTCCTGAGAGTTTCTCCGTTTCTTCGTGGCACACCCTGTATATAAAAGCCAAATTCAGTGACTCACTGATCACGATTTCTCAAAAACTACCAAACGGATTGGAACGAAATTTGGTATGTAGCTTTCTATAGGGATAGGTGCTCAGTAAGAAAGGGTTTAAAAATATTTGAAATCTTAGGGGGGGGGGTTTGGGGGGATTAAAGTTACTAAATCACGATTTCTCCAAAACCATTGAACGGATTGGAATGAAATTTGGTATATAGCTTCCCCTAGGGCCATAGGTGCTCGCTAAGAAAGGGTTTAAAAAAATTAGAAATTTCAGGTCGTTTGGGGGTCAAAGTTACTAAAAAAACACCGAACGGATTGCAATGAAATTTAGTATGTAGCTTCCTCTAGGGGCTCTAGGTGCTCGCTATGAAAGGGTTTAAAACAATTCGACATTTTAGCGGAGGTTTGGGGGGCGGTCAAAGTTACTAAAAATCCCCATAAGAAATACATAGTGTAATATATTTATTGATATAATATATTTTTTGTTAATATATATTTAACTTTGATTTGTCTATCCGTGCAAATCCGGATCGGGCCAGCTAGTAATGATATATTTATTTATTCCGACCAATCTAAACAAGATCGACTAAGACTTAGGCTACAAATCTTACTATAAATCAGATACCGGTACAGTATTACGAAATTTACATATAGCTCAACAAATTACCAGTGGCGGTACTAGCCCGGGGCAGGGGGGCAGGGGGGCAGCTGCTTTTTATAAAGGGAGCTGCTGAAATGGAGTTTTGGGAGGTTGATTTTTCAATCGTCCTGTGACAGTGGTATTACACAGGGCTATAGAATACAAGGGCTGGTCCACTTCTTTGATGTTGACGCTCGCCGACTGTTCCAACCTTCCTCTTGCCCCCCCCCTCCTATGTGACGTCACTCTGGTACCATGACACGCCGTGTAAGCACGGTTCGCCTTAGCTCTCACGTGTTATTTGATATAACGTTGCAGATGATAATTCTTTAAAAAATTATGCAATACACACAACCACCTAAATTATATGTTTACCAAATTTGGTTAATTAATATTGAGTAATTATTTTGTTCAGTACAAGTGTTTAAAGAAGGTATATAATTCCGCGAGATTTTCGCTTTTTTCGCCTTTAAGGCTAATTTTCTCCAAGAGGCATTCCACGAATTTCTTTAAAAAATTATACAAAACACACACAATCATCTAAGTTGTTTATCGAATTTGGTGAATATTGAGCAATTATTTTTTCAGTACAAGTGTTTAAAGGAAGTATTTAATTCCGCGAGATTTTCGCATTTTGGTGCACATTCAAGGCTAATTTTCTCGAAGAGGCATTCCATGAATTTCTTTAAAAAGTAATACAATACCTAAATTATATGTTTAGCAAGTTTGGTGAATATTGAGCAATTATTTTCCTCAGTACATGTTTTTAAAGAAGGTATATAATTCCGCGAGATTTTCGCCTTTTGACGCATATTCAATGCAAATTTTCTCGAAGAGGCATTCCATGAATTTCTTTAAAAAATTATACAATACACACAATTACCTAAATTATATGTTTAGCGAGGTATTTATTTATTTAATGTTACGTTGCAGGCGAGACGAGATTACTTTATGAAATGTTACCAAGATTATCAAGTAGGCTAATATTGTTTGCAGCGTTACTTGAATATTCCAAGAAACACCTTTACTAACAAAATACATTAAAACAAACATTTTCAGAATGATGAGATATAAATAAATAAATGTATAATATATAAATAATAATAAGATTTAAACTTAGAGTACCGGTAATTATTGATAACTCAAAATTTATAAACAACAAATTTTAAGTAATCAGCTTCAAATTAAAATAAACATTAAAAAATATTATTTATTTAATGTAAGAATTGCAAGCTAACTTTATGTTAAAAAGTTACCAAGATCCTCAAGTAATTTCTTCTGCAGCTTTAAGTTAAAATGTTAAAAAAAATCTTTACTAGCAAAATGCACTTAAAATTGTCAGAATAATTAGATATAAATAAATATATAATATACAAATAATTATAATCAAATTTAAACCTAGAGTACCTAATAAAATTATTGATGACAAAAATAAAACATAATTTTAAGTTAAACTTCTATAATAAATTAAATTGCTCAGTATCAATTTAAATTTAAATAGCTCAATTGTTTAAATTCAACTATTAAATTAACTATTCCCTAAGGCCTAGGAAAGGAAAATTTCTATAAAGCAGTTTTTTTTAAATATTTTATTTCAGCAGTAATTATTATGTCATGTGCATATCTGCATATATAAGCTACTCATTATGTGTAAGTATTTATAACTTTTATGTGTTTTATTTTACAAGTGTTACACACGTTTTATTAAACTGCAGTATGACATTCAAGTTTTGGTGGTTTTGTATAAATACAAATATTTTCAATAATGTGGCACATTTTGTTCAATTTCATATTTAAGTTAGTTTTCAGAAATGTTTCAGAGAATCAAATTAAAAGTATGCTAACATTAGTACACTGCATCGGTTTATTACCTACGAATTAGTTAGTTTTATTGTAACCCTGTCTTCTGCTTATATCTTTAGACTAATTATTGTTTACAGTCTATTTATTGCTTTGTGTAGTGTCAATACTAAAACTAAAGAAGAGTTTAGTATTAGTTTCAATACTAAAAACATCATAAAAATGTTACAGCTTTGCTAAGAAATTGAAATTATTGTAGCAGAAATACTTATAAGAAGCGTTGGGAATGGAGCAGTTGTTACCACCGTGACGTCATCACAGTGGCAGTGGCAGGAACGCTTTCCTTGGCGGACTGGTCCAGCCCTTGTATTCTATAGCCCTGGGTATTACATGCCCCTCGGTCATTCAACCCTCTGTATTGTCCTTGCCCCCCCTCCCCAGTTTTTCAGTTCTAAAATCGCTAAATACTAAAACAAAAATACCTAAGCTCATTTATTTATTTAATAAGGTTTGGTCCTTTTTAAATCATTACCGGTAACAGTTTCCAGTATTGACTCCATTTCAACATTGACTAAATTTCAACATCCGCACCATGATAACACATCGTAATTTCATATGCACTATGCATATACACAATTGGTACCGGTATTGTAAACAGCGAAGCAAGAGTTGACTAAGAAGGGTTGCTCTTGTTTTGAGTTAAAAGCAAAACAATTGTGATTGAAACGTCATCGACAGACAATGCGAATGTACTATATTTTCTACCGTTATTGCCTTGTTATGTAAAAGTGGTTAGTCATTGCATAAACTAGTCTGCTAAACTGGTAGTTCTATGAACAGTAGACCTCGCTCGTTGAAATAACAAATGTGGTTTTGAGCTTAGGTTAAAAATAGTGTGCCAGTAAGGAAGTAAGCAGGGTTTAGCCAGTGAAACATTATTTTGCAATTCCCGCGATTCCGGGGTTTCTAGTTCTCGGTTCTTTTTCTTTTCTTGAGCTTTAACTGCTAAAGATTTTCTTTTAGGAGGCATTGTGTTTTATTTAGGTTAATAATGCGTAAGGTAGCTACAAATATCGCGTTATCGAGGGAATACATAGAATTAAATATTTACATACTTAAATAACTAAAACTTAACAATGTATTTACAGTTCCATATCATATTCCAATATTAGAAATAATGAAAACAAACTATGTTAAAGCGTCGTGATAGTGATCTCAACCCATTGCCACGCCGCACACGCGCAATCGTTTATTAAAATTTTTAATTTGAGTTTGCCCTTAATAACTTTGCGCGTATACGTGGACAAGAAATAGGAAATACGCTAACTTTCCTAAATCTTAAAAGATTGGTTTGTAATAAATACACTTTAGATAAAAAATACTAGCTCTAGTCAGACTCCCTCTCTGGGTCGTGTCGTTTAAGTTATTTGGTCACACACAAGAAATAATAAACCTTATTCACTATCTTATTTTAGAGCACTGATTAACTTATGGTATAGGGTATTTAATTTATAAATAAAAAGAAATGAAAACTTGAAAACTAAACTTTTTTAATTTCAAAAACAAAAACAAATTAATTATCTTTCTCAAGTCATTAAAATTTCAAACAAGTATAGTATAGATATTTACACATATGATATTTTTTACACTTATATTGAAACGCTTTTATACCATTGTGAGAATAGGGAATATTCCTGAATGATTTTACTTTTACACTTTCCCCTGAATTTACTGTTAATTTTAATATTATTTATTTTGAAAATTTATTATTGGATTAATTTTATATTATTTAAAATTTATATAGCTTGGTTATTTGTTACTCACAAATAATGATGATTTATCGCAGCTTTCCTCCTCAGTGGTTTAGGCCTTGGAATGAAGTCCTTGATCTTCTTCTTCCTTCCTCTCAGGATCTCTCCTCTTCTTTGATGTAGAATGATTTCTTTCTTCAATCCCTTAGGATCCTTCTTCTTTAAATTATAGCGATTTATTACGGCCCGCTTACTGTACCGGAGTTGGTGATATTCGCCGACCGACTTGCTGCTTCTGCAGATCTATACGTGGTTCTCGGGTGACTACCAATACGCAACTGAATTTAATTTTCCTTCTCTCTACCTGGTACTTTTGAAATCGAAGTCAAGAGATTTACTCTTTTCTTTTTGACAACTTCGCTTCTCTGGTGCTTTAAAGGGTCCTTCTAGCTTGTAGAATTTTCTTTTATTTATTTAATTTAATTCCCACGCCTTCATTTTAATTACTCCACTTTAGTTTCGTAGATAATCAATTATTTAACTTTCCGTGCAATAAGTAATTGTATTGGTCTCGGTGGTGGTTGCATGACGTCATCTCTCCAAGCTCGCTCCGTACTGTTTACTTAAACACTGCCGGTTCTTACAAGATTTAATTCAATTTTGTATGCAAAACTTTCAAAATGCTCTAACTTTGTAACCCATGGTCCGATTTTGGATTTCTGCAGCTCATTGGATTCCTGACCATCTTCTGCTTTCTCCCTCCTTTGAGTGGTTGTTCTAAGGTTCCTGGTTATCGCCTTCGCTAGTTTTTCCTTAATTTTGAATTTTAAATTCTTCAAAATGGTCCAAATTCGAATTTTCTTGGTTCTATCTTATTCGTCTGGTTCCCAAACGTCCAAAACTGATCTTCTTTCTTCTATCTTCACATCGGGCACGGTTCTGTGGCCTATCCTATGTGTATCTCGAATTTTGGATTTGGCAACCCCCCTTTTTGGTTTATGCCCTTTTCTCACATGGTGTATTACAAAAACATATATACTACATCTTATTTAATACATATTTATTTCTGTAGAAACTTATTTCCCCCGATTTATTCATTTATTTTAATATGTTTATTTTTGAGCCTTTTTCTTTAAAAATATTTAATTATATTAATTTATTGTTATTTAATTATTATTAATTATTTATTCTTTATTTTATCCCCAATTTAGATTTTCGAAATTTTCAAATTTGTGAATTTTAGCATTTTTTCTGCTACGTCATTGCTCTATAACTTTTTCACTTTCTTAATTAACACAATTCTGTTAATTAGATTATTATCATCTTTTTCTCCTCTACCCATTACATTTAAAATAACCTACTATTTTTATTTTTGAAAATATATTAAAATTTTACATTGTATTCTTTCACGGCGCATAGCAACAGACAGAGTTTTGCAATATTCGACAAAACCTGACAAGAATTATCCTGTCGATTTCCCTTAGAATAATTCACTCCGCTTGGCTACTATTACTTTTAATATTGGCTAAGCCTGCAATTTATAAAATAATTATTTTAAATTATTTACTTCCTTCTTACACCCAATTTTCCTTTGATATCTCTTTATAACGTGTTATTTTACTTATTACTAATTATCAATTTACATATTTAGGCCTATTGGCTTCTATATACAACTTTTAATGTTAGGCCTAATTATTCTAGTAATTAGCCCATTTGTCTCGGGTTTTTGCCCGTGGCACCATGTAACAACACTTCCCACGCTGTCCAACGGTCGTTTCTTGTATGTCCTTTATCGCCGCGAGGTTTCATCTCATTTTGTAATTTAAGTAAAGCTAAGTCAAATACTTTAATAAAATAATAATTTACAAGTATACAGTTCAAAACAGACCTATCCTCTACACTTTCTTATAATAATATGTCATTTTTGGGCAAAGGATATATTCCTAAATGACTATTCAAAACAGGCCTAGTTTTGTTAGCAGCCTTGTAGTAGGAACATAAAAACTGGCGTTTTCAAAATAAGAAATTTGAAATTGATCAATATTTTTATACAGTTCTATTTAGAACTAAATTACGAAACTTTTTAACATTTATGAAAAAATGACAAAAAATGTTTACTACTTTTTATGTAGGCCTAAAGTTCAAATTTTTCCTTTCGTTACTGAACATGCTTGTTTCTTGAGCTAATAACTTTGTTAATTTCACTTCAATCATTTTTCTTACTAGCATTTATGAATTTGAACCTTTATCTACAAAAAAGCTACGGAACACTTTTGAATCGGTTTAGAATAAACGTATAAAAACATGGTTGAAATACAGAAACTTGGACGATTTTTAACAAATTTGAAGTTTACTGCCATTTTGTGAGCTTACCGTTAGAGATACGGGAAAAAATCAAGAATACAATTTCGTTGATAATTAATCTAATTTGCTACCGGCAAAATAGTATTAGTTTTTAAATTCGTCTTACGGTTAAGCCACAAACTGGCTTTGGAAAAAGCTTACACTGAGAGAAACGGTCCGGCCGCCATTTTTATATTATTTAAGGGGTTGAAAATGAAAAATGAAAAAACCCGTATGTATATACATGGCTCGGCCTAGGAATAAGGAACATTCATGCAAAAAATCATCAAAATCGGTCAAGGCGTTTGGCCGTAATCGCGAGACAGACACACAGACGAAATGCCGAACGGTCCTGTGAGACCTCGCTTCGCTCGGTCAATTATTCAGATTACAACAAGTAGGTACAGTAGAATAAGCAATAAACACCACGATCAACCCATACATTTACCGAGTGACTATCATGCTTTGCTTGTTGCAGAAGGTAAACTACACATAGGCTGCACATCCTAATAAATATTTTTTATTATCGAAGCTTATACGATAGTAACTAATTCAGACTGCATCAATAAACGTGGCCTAAAACCAATTAGTTTTAATATGTGATACCATTAATACAAGGTCATATCTATTTACAGAATAAGTAAACAAGTTTAACCTATTACAAAACATCACGTGACGGTCCATTCGATCAGGAAATAAAAGTTTATCTCTAGTCCCTATTCTTCGATTACTAAACTGTATTTTTTAGGCACCATATTTGTCTAGCGCTTGTCTAAATTTAATCCAGCTAAAAATGTCCAAGAGCTAGATGACATATTAAATTGATCCCAGTGACGAAACTTGAGGTCGAGAGACCCGAGGCACTATCACTTGGGGTGGGGCGCCTTCTCGGGAGAGTATACATATATACAACAAACTTTTAAACTAGTAAAAATCTTCTCGCATTGAATCGCTTTACGTTGTAGGCTTACATTATGTTGACCTATAAAAAACTTCATGTACAAAATTGTAAATAGCTATAGTTTGTAAATAATCTTAAAAATATATCTTGTTCTGTAAACTGTCTTTTATTTTAAAACAAAGTGAATACTTAATAGCATCGCAATTATATCGTGTTTGGACTTAAATGTTCTTGTTATTTGATGCAGACTACAAAAATGACATTATTTTTACACTTTATGGCGAAATGCAAAAAAATTTACCGACTGTGTCTTGAGCCCAATAGGTGAGTGGCCGAGCGAGCGCTAAGTAGGGACACCTCCCCGATCGTCCTAAGCTCTCAGCCGCCACGAATCTTTGCGCAAGGTATAGTCATCAAGTTATTTTGAATTGACGTGGTAAGTTAACAAAATAAAAACCATAGAACCTATATCAGTGTATTTTTGGAACAAAACTTTTATTTTTCAGTAGGCTATACTAAATTGTTTAATCATTTAAAATCTAACAAGCAATACATCTAAAGACATTCCCTAAATAATCTTATATATTAAAAAAATTCTGTTTTTCTTTTCCGAGTCCGTTCGGCTCTTCTACCCGACCGATTTTCATAATTGAGGTCTTAAATTAAAGGTATGCACGCCCAGATTTGCCATCAAGCATTACAAATCATGTATCTTTCACCTTACAAACGTTATAATCAAATGCAAATTTCTGCTGTGTATTCCTTATGGGGGTTTTTTTTGGGTCCTTTGTCCACTTTGCGTTCGTATACCGTCCATCCGATTGCTTTGAAATTTTGCATAGTAACACAGGTTAACCCTGGGAAGGTTTTAGGCCATTTACCGAAGTCCTAGGACATTAGGGCTACGCCCCAGTGGCCCTCAAAGTTTCAATGTTAATCTTATGGAAGAAAGATTTCTATTGATTTTATCAGGGACACAAAAACAGCTGTTCGTATGAAAAGCTTAAAACAGCTGATTTTGATCAACAACTGATTTGGATCAAATCAGTATCAAATGTAGTATTACCTTTTTGAGGTTACATTGACAAACTAAAAACAAACACAAACAAAAATCAACGAAAAATGCTAACTAAATTTTAATTCAATTCAAACATTGGTTGTTACAAACCTATTATATATAAAACAGCTAATTGGGATCAAAAACTGAACATAATCATTCACAGATAAGTCAAGTCTTATATATTATCATCCGTTCAGCCGCTATTCACCCGAGAAGGAGCTCTGGTATACAATCCTTCAAATTTCCCATGTTAATCTTATGGAGATAATGTTTAATGAGTTTGAGTCAGCTGCCAAATAAAACAGCTAATTTATGCTCGGTCACCTATGTACAAACGAGCAAAAGATTAACGAGATTCTTTATCGAATTTTCCAGCTGCGAGCGAAGCGAAGCAGCCATCTGAGGCCGAAGGCCGAGCCGGGGTTGGGACGCGGAGCGTCCAGGGGCAGAGCCCCTAGTTTAATATTATTAAAGTTTAGGCCAATTTAGCCTAAATTACTCAACCCTATAATTAAGCCACTGATTTATCACACAAAGAATAAGTCTCTTTTATTTACCTTCAAAACTCATGTAGGGATTCTGTATACTGGATGGTCCATTATCATAAAAAGTTGTAGAGTGTCTACCAATTATTACTAGTTAATTTGAAAACTGCGATTTCCATTTACTCTCACTCACCTTTTAATAACAGGTCATTATTGAACACGAACATTATTCAAATTCGATTTTTTTACGAATTAAATAAATTTACAATTAATTTAACTCCTTTTTCTTTAGTTGAATTAATTGGTTTTCACGACCATTACAAGATTTCGCTTCTAGTATAACGATTTACTATTTAACATTTTCCATCAATACCAATCTTTTTGAAATTTCTTTCGTAAAATAATTAGTTTTGTGTATCTATATATATAAAAGCCAAAACCCACTGACTCACTCATCACGATTTCTCAAAAACTACCGAACGGATTGGAATGAAATTTGGTATGTAGCTTCCGTTAGGGTCATAGGTGCTCACTAAGGAAAGGGTTTGAAAAAATTCGAAATTTTAGGGGGGTTTGGGGGGATCAAAGTTATTAAAAAATGACTTCTTCAAAACTACCGAATGGATTGGAATGAAATTTGGTATGTAGCTTCCTCTAGGGCCATAGGTGCTCACTAAGAAAGGGTATGAAAAATTTCGAAATTTTAGGAGGGGTTTGGGGGGAACAAAGTTACTAAAATCATAATTTCAGATCTTTTATTATTATGACAATAGTGCTTTTATTATTTAAGATCTATATATATAAAAGCCAAATACCACTCACTGACTGAACACTTAAAAAGAATACAATTACGTTAAAAAGACTGAAAATACGAACCACCACGGTCAAGCCGTACGGGTCAGCTAGTTTTTAAATAAAACCATTTCAGTTAACCTATATTTTCACGAACTAACTTAGTTACTACACTATGTAAAACCGATATTACGATATTAAGGAACATAAACCGTGAACATTTTCTGGATGGGTTGCTACCACGCACGGTTAAAGAAAAAACAATTATTTATCATTTCTCACACTTTTTGTATTATTTATGTTTCACCTACACCCAGCTTTTTGAAATTTTCTTTGTAAAGTAATTTCGTGTGCGTGTTAAAAAACCCTCTCTGCATATTCACGCAGTAATTTAGTATTGAAACTATGTAAACATATGTAACGCCAGTTTTCGAGCTATCTTTAAAGTCAAGAAACATCAACCGTGATCAGTTAGTCTTGAATTAGTAACCGCTTACTAAAACCTTGCCCATAACAAAAACAAGTCTTTTTATCATTTTCACAAGATTTGACCAAAAAATTGATTCCTTTATAATTTAGTTTTTTTTAATAAAAATAATTCTATCAGTATTTATACAGGAAGAATTTTTAGAACAACGAAAACTACGGGCCCTTAATTTTGAAGAAGTTGTTCATTAGTTTATGATATAAACCCGATTAAAAATTGGTACGATTATGAAAGTATTAAGTTCATACATTGTGGGGCTTAGGGGCTTTAAACAGTTGAACGATTAAACAAATTTTTTTATGAATATATTTATTTGAGTACTTATTATTTAAACCAAACACACATTTAAATATAATAACAGTACCGCATATACATAAATGTGAAAGTGTTAGTTCAACTTAACTTAACCATTAAATCTATCACCTGCTTATGGACAACCCAAAATCTGCACGAGAAAAGTTTATATCAAAATACTGAATTACCTTACGACATTTTGTCATCTTTAGGCTAGTTTTATGCAAGGCGTTTGGCATCGCGCAGCAGAACCGCCGCGTTCCTAGTTCTATTGAATGAAACGTGAGCATTTATGCACAAAGCGCCTAAATTTGTGTCGCCGGAGGAACGCCGCGTTCCTAGATACCGGCGACAGGTATTTAAAACGCGGATTCCGAGACTGTCGCTCGTTCGCTCTAAATACATTGAATCAAATTGGTGCATTTATACAAGGCGTTCGGCATCTCGCGACAGAGCAGTGGACAGGTTTCTGCTCTTCTTGGAATCCAGGGGTATATACATTGGTATATACATTCTTCTATTGGTATATACATTTTATGTTTCCATTTTCTTTTGAAGGTGTTTTTTTTTTAGCAGTTAATTATTTCTGTAACCAGCAATTGTTTTTGTCAGGTAAACCGAATAAAGATAATTAATTTCTTACGCTATCTGTTATTTTTCTGTTAAAGGAATTTGTCTCTGTCAGCAAAACAAAATAATTTCGTTTATTTGTTGTTTTTCAGTTTATAACAAAACGCACAATCTATTGTTAATGTTATGATTTAGTAAAATAATTTTGTAATGCCTTTTGTTTATTATATCACAATGTTATTATTTGGTTTCAAAAATTTAGTTTAGTGTCTGCTAAACTAATAAATAACTTATGTATTTGTAGCTATTAACAATTATTATAATAAACATAATGAATTATTGTTTTATTATTTAAATTATTTGAATAATTAATTAATTATAAAATTATTCTGATAAGTTGAAATGAGTTCTTAAATGGAACATCTTATTAGGTCTAATTGAAAAAGTAATATCAAATCACAACTGTCAGAATCAATGTTTACAAATTATATAGCAACAAACATTGTATAGCTCATATATTTTCATAAGTTATTATATATGTTACTTGATACAATCAGCTTGATATGTGACCTTCAGAATACGTACCACTAGTATAATAAAAAACCTTTGAAAAGGCAGTATTTAGTTATGCTTTGTTTATAAAGTTGATTTTCTCTTTAGCTAAACACGTCTTCAAAAGTTAACAAAATACTTTTTGATTTTACATTTTCACTAGAATTATATTACAATCAGAACTATCTGTTCATAGCTTCATCATCAGGTTCAAAACAATTTGAAAATACAAAAATATAGCACGCAAAACATAAACTGGCAATAATTAAAAATATTTTAATATTATTTTTTTCAGCAGTCGGCTCTACTAGCTCAACAACTATTGCATTGTATCAGCTCCCCACCAATCCTATTTAGGAACGCGGCAGTAAAAAACGGGTGAACAAATTGTGACCTAAAATGTGATACGTTGCGTCTCGAGCAAACGGTCAACAGTCAACATTGAGAAAACGCGGGATGCGCCAAGTTCCGAGTTTCCAGAATCGTGACACAAAACGCCCTGCATAAAACCAGCCTAACCTATTAAATAGTGATAATTAATAAATATTAACAGTAATGATGATGATAAATAATAATAATGAATAATAGAAAATATATAAAGAAAAGTAAAATCGTGTAGAGTATTTTATAGTTCCTTTTATTTACGAAATTCTTTTTTTTTACATCTCAGATATTGAGGGGGACGCAATCACAAAACTCAGATGACGCCTGTGACTGCTGCCATTCTGTGCTGCGCTACTTCTCACCTTCATTCATTCAACTGTGATAAAGTGAATATTATTTAAAAAAGCTGCGGGGCCATAGGTCTACTCTTGAAATTGGCCAGTAGGCTTCAAATTGTGATTTCATTCCCTGACCACACCCGTCATAGCGAGTGAAAGGTTTTTCGTTATACTGCCCACGAGAGCCAGTTGTCCTTTATATCAGTGTCCGTTTTAGCTTTACGCCACCCCAAGGCCTGCTGCTCAGCTCAACTCGAGATAAGAATGAAGAAATACGTTTTATATATAGTCTGGCGGGGTCTTACGGATTATGTAGTATTACGCATTCCTCCGTTATCTCATGTACACCACCACTCATCAGAGGCGGCACCAAAACCCGACCTAAATTGTTCACTGGTTTTTAGTACATGACTCGCTTTATCGAGAGGTCACTCAATGCCTGACTGCAACATTATGATGATATAATTTTTCCTCTTCTTTGGATTTTAAACACGATCAACAAAAACACATAAGTACAATAATAACCAAATACGGCACAGTTGGCCGGTATAGTTACAACGGTGTTGAGCTTTATCAAAACCCTTATAATTATTAAATGGGAAATTTACCACCTTTCCAACTAATAAATAAAATAGAGTTCTAGTGTTTAGTACAGGGCCATGTGGTAGAGTTGCAGTTACAATAGCGGAGCGGCGCACAGTGGGGTTGAGGAGGAATAAAATCCGATTTTGAAAAGTCGCTCTGTAACTGATCTGGGATACTATTTTGGTAGTACATTACCCGTAGAATCAGCCTCTAATAACGGGTCCACGGTTAAAAATTGTGTTCAGTGCCAAATGAACGCTGAAACGTGACCTATATCAAAGACCACGAAAGAATACCGTTGAGGGACGGGCTTTTGTACACCGAGACCTTGAACGCTCCAATCGCCTCAGTGCGACGTTCTCACGTTCTTCCCACGCTTCTAACTGCACGCGGCTGACTCAACGAATTTATAATTCTTTAAACGGTGCGCTCAAGCCTCGAGCGGTAAATACCAGGAGTGTTCGAGGCTAGTAGATATGGCAACGCTGCGCGCCCATCCTAATGGCCGCCACGCAACGGTTCTTTAGTGGTCTTTGATATAATGAGTTTTTTTTTTAGGTTTATAAGGGAATATTTTTAAAAATCCATCTTTAACATGGTTTAATCATACAAATTTGTTAATGATAGGCCTGTATGTTGTTAATACAGCATCTGTTAAAGTTACAGTCAGGATTTCGGTAATCAAGTGGAGGGAACACTAGTTTGGCTTGCGGAATAAATCCACCTGCTATCGACCTTGGTCTATTCAATCTTCAACTATCCTTATTTGTCGTAATAGTGAGTGTGTTTTGGTTTACATTTAGCTCTTTTGCTTGCTAATTGTGTTGAAATATTTTGGTAAAATCGACTCTAAAATATGATTTTCTTTCATTTAATGTGGTAGGTTTTTTTCAATGAAATAGAAATAGGAAGAAAATAATACTTTTAGATAAGTTATAAGAAGTTTATTTGTAGAAAATAATAATTTTTCCGCACAAATAAATAAGACCATCTAATTCAGCTTTTCTTTATAGTCATAATCAGGCCTCTGAGCTTGGGTAGCATTTGGGTTCTGTCGCTTAGCTTATTCCACAACGTCATCTTGTTACATAAATAAAACACACAAGCATAATGTAGTGAAACTTATCTTTATTGTGTTTGATCATTTCATTCTTTAACCAAGAATGTTCTATTTGACCAAGAAACAGCTGTAAATTAAACATAATCACATTTATTGTACTCACAGCAATCAGCTTTGCAAAATCTTACCCTTCAAAATAGTAGTTAAAATTTTCTTTTCACATAACAAAAATTACAACAGACTTAAAAACAACAAACAACTGCTTGTAACAAATAATCATATTGATGTTTTGAAAAAGTTGTACATATTGAATGTGCCTAAATACAGACTAGACGATATCACAAACAAAATAACTAAATAGAAAATCTATATTACGAAAAATCAAAACAGTAATATCTAAATATTTGCATTACACAATGGAAGTAAACAGGGCCGTATTTAGGATCTGTGCACCCCTAGGCTGAACTTGTGTCAGTCCCTAGACCATAACACTGCAGTGCTCGCGTGATTCTGACTTACGGGAGTGCTCTCGCGGATTACTATTAAAATACACTATAATTTTTTTTCTAATATTTATATTTCCTTCTGAATACTATTTTTATTGGTTTTGGGAATTAATAAATAAATGTTTTAGACTATTTAAAGGGTAATACATTATTTATTTAGTTTAGATCATCACAAAAAACTAGAAATTCTTTAAAAAGCAATAGTTGAAACAAATTTGTTTAGGTGTACTTCTCAATTTATCTCAAATGATATTGTTATCATAGCATCAAAGCAGGTATTAATTTGTCAATATTAGACTCGCGGCAATGAAATTAGGCGGATGAGAGAAATGGCGGTGTTGCCAGATATGGAACTAGTCAAGCGACGGAAGGTCGAGATTCGCCTACCTCCATGCACTGTTGCCAAGTCCAAGCGCCTAAAAAATATTAATAATAACTTAAAAATACTTTCTTACAAAAATCTAATTATTATTAACTTATTTATTATTTAAATGTACCCTACGTTTCTTATTCCCACATGGTATGCAGTAGTTCGCTTTAGATATTAATTAAAAAGCAATGTTGGTTGAGTTGAATTACGATAAGAAAAATTTGCGGAATTATGGCTTAAACGAAAAAAATCATGGTATTATCATCATCTATATATATAAAAGCCAAAACCCACTGACTCACTCATCACGATTTCTCAAAAACTACCAAACGGATTGGAATGAAATTTGGTATGTAGCTTCCTCTAGGGCCATAGGTG
>JAGFPH010001051.1:206194-218882 GCA_018207615.1 Philaenus spumarius
TGTGTATTGAAAATACTCGCAATACGGGGGTTGGCAATGCACTGTGCATCAACCGCTTCTCATAGTGTTCAGTGTCAAGTTCACATGTGCATCCTTAGCAGTGAATGTGTTAGTTGAGAGGGAAGGGATAAAGTGAAGCAGTACCAACATTAGACATTTTAAACTACAGAAATGATGATTAAAACAATACGAAATTAGGAAAAATGAGTGTTAAAATGAGTAAAAAAAAATATATAAAAGATGATTAGAAGTTTATTAAAGAGTTTCATCATAAAGAAATACTTTGAAAAAATAGAAGAAAAAATCAAATTACAGGCTACCAAACATGTAAAAGTTGGTAGCCTACAGTAGGCAGATGTCTCCCACCATTTGGAGTTTAGAAGAATCTTGGAATGCGGGTCTTTAGTCTGTCCTGTGAGTTCAAGGTAAAATTATACGGTATTTTGGAAAACAGTGTTTTTGGTAGCAGCAGCTCCGAAGTAGGTTTTTGTGAAAAAAAATGGAGTTAAAACAGAAAAACTGGTTATCTAAGGTAAGGCATAGTAAATTCACGAATATAAGTGGTGCGAAATAATCCGCTTTGCAAATATTTTATGAATACTTATTTTTATTTACTCTTTAATTTTATAGGAGGAGTATAGAGAAAAAAATATAGTAGGTAGGTCTTACTTGAAAACCCCCTGAGATTTATTTATTTAAATAATTTTATCTTTTAAATTAATTCACAATAGTAAATGTTTAATTTTATGATATAAATTCCAATATTCGGAATGGTGACTAACAATTAATTGTTATAAAATCTTTCTTTGTTGTATAATCAATATGTTGTCTTCTTTAACTTCGGGTTTGATAAAAAGGTGTAAATTAAAATCACAAACTCATTGAGAAGTAACATAAATTATATAAAATCAAAGTGAATGGATTTCATTAATATTAAATTAAATATTAAAACAGAAATAAAACAAAATAGAAAATAAGTACAGAAAATAATATAAATATATAGTATAATATTACAGGAATATTCAGTATTTAAATATATACAAAAATTATAATTTATAGTGATACACATCACAGTAAAAAGTCAAAATGTATTTGATGATATCAAATTAAGTTAATAAACTGATCTATACCAAATTTTCTGAAATTTACTGCTTTTTCAGCTTAAAAATAAATAAACAGATTTAATAACTCTGTAAACATTAAATTGCCTGCATAATGAAGGTTGACTTAATAAAAGATGTCTTTAGTACATGAAGGCCAATGTTACAGAGGGAACAAGTCAGACTAAACTTTCAGCGATACATAAAAAAATATCATGATTATACTTAGCCCCTCTGTAACAATAAGAGGTAATCGGTCAATAACTTTAACTTACCCTGGTGGAAATTCTTTGAGTTTATTCTTGGATATGTCAACAGATTTCACACAAGCTTCAACAGCATCTTTAATTAAAGAATCTGGCATTGCTGCATTAAAATCCGAATATTTTAAATGTTGTGTCTTTCTCAAATCATAGCTGTAACAATCAAATATTCTGTATTGTTAATTAATTGCCTCACATGACAACCAACAAACAGGAATTCCTTTTGTATGTCAACACCCAGCCATATACTTAAAGTAACAAATATTCTGTATTGTCAATCAATTGCCTCACATGACAACCAACAAACAGGAATTCCATTTGTATGTCAACACCCAGCCATATACTTAAAGTAACAAATATTCTGTATTGTCAATCAATTGCCTCGCATGACAACCAACAAACATGAATTCCTTTGGTATGTCAACACCCAGCCATATACTTAAAGTAACAAATATTCTGTATTGTCAATCAATTGCCTCGCATGACAACCAACAAACAGGAATTCCTTTTGTATGTCAACACCCAGCCATATACTTAAAGTAACAAATATTCTGTATTGTCAATCAATTGCCTCACATGACAACCAACAAACAGGAATTCCTTTTGTATGTCAACATCCAGCCATATACTTAAAGTAACAAATATTCTGTATTGTTAATTAATTGCCTCACATGATAACCAACAAACAGGAATTCCTTTTGTATGTCAACACCCAGTCATATACCGTACTTAAAGTAACAAATATTGTAAAATAAACAGTTATCTTGTCTTAACCATGTACATGTAAACCAATGCGCTAAAAAACCAAACATCTAAAGCAAAACACATATTTTGCTATTTCTGTTTTCAGTTTTAACAAGGGAATATACTGTTCCTACGAATTCTTTATAACCGGTATCGACTAACCACATATGATTCGTTAACCATTGAAATGATTAGTTTATTAGCCTACATTTTCTTAATCATTTTTAAATAAAGAAACTTTTCCATTTTCGATAAATAACTAATTTAAATAACCTACAAGAACGCTTACAATTTAAGGTAAAATTTTCATTTTACCAAAAAGGTGATTCATTTTAATTAAAATCGTTTTTTAGAATGAACACCATGTCAGCCCTATGTATTTTCTGGGGCAATCAGTGCACGATATTTGGTAAATTCCTGTCCCCTGAAGTTTGTTAAAACTTTAAAAATAGAACTAACCCTTTCCACTCGAGTGTCGGGGCAGCCCAGCACCCTACTAATCCGCACGAACTCCTATGTCGGGCGAACCCCGAACTCGCTATGACAACGTTCTTTGTTGCATTTGACGGACGTAGTTACTTTGATGACCGCTATTATTAAAGTTTGAGATGTGCTGCTATCTGTGGAATTTTTTTAAAACCATTTGAGTTCAGTTTATATGGTAAATAAATCTTAGAAAATGTAATGTTTGCCGACTTTGGCCGCTCTGTTAACAGCTGCCTGCTCTCGCCGTTGTTTGGTTCCTACTTACTACGCAGTGTTTTAGTGAGTTTACGCGTTGTTTAGTTTTGTTGTACTGGGTTATCATGTGTAATTTCACAGTTTATTTTTTAATATTGTTCTTTTTACAATAATGATTGTTGTGAAATAAATAAACGAAGAGGACGGCAGTTACAAAATGGCGGGAGTGGCGACGGAACTTTTGTTTCGAACCTGAATGATTCCAATATTACCAATAAGTTTTGAAAAAAGCTTTACTTACTAGTTTTGACATAAATAATGCTATTGCTAAGGAATCAAATAAATAGTTAAGGCAATAGGTGTCCAAACTAATTTTTTTCATAAAAACTAATAATTTACGAAAAACTTGTTTTTCAATTATAATTTTTTTATAAGGTATTATTGTGTCTAAAACATTTGTAAACCACTTAATTTTGTTTGTAAGGATATAGACAACAAAAATCAAGCAACAAATATAGGTCTTCCCATTGAAAATTTTTCCAAAATTCTTGTTTATTCCAGTTTTTTGTTACAAATTTATATTTTTTTCAATAAATAAAAATTAAAAACATACTTGAAAATAAAAATATATGTTTTATTTCATACCAATCTATACTTTAGTCATAGAAGACATTTTTTTGAGTAAACAAGTTACAGTGCAATATTCGCTCAAAATTAAATGGAGCTGATAGCAACACTAGGTCCCCAGTAATTGGAGTGGAAAGGGTTACAGAGCACCAACCTACCGCCATACAATCTATACAACCTCCAAAAACTGATTCAAAATTTGAAACACATAATACAAGTATGTTGGAATCAATAAATCAACAAGTGCAATAAAGGAAAACTTATGAATTCGTTAGAACAATATGAGATTTACAAGGTGTTCAAAACAGAACGTGGAACATTACTTAACAAGAAGCAAATATTTAATTCCAACTCATTATATTTGATACAATAATGGACATTACGGATATAAACACAGATATGATTCCTTCCCAAACCTAATAGCAGTCAGGTTTTAGACAGTGCGTCTACTAGATGAGTATTCAATGTGTAAGTGTTTGCGTGTATCTCCTCGTGTGTAAAAGTGTATTTTTAAAATATGTACATGTTTTTTATAATCAGTGACGAAAGACAATGATCCCGAGTACTTGGAAATGGTTGAAAAGCTGAAACGATCGTCGTTAATTACGCCACAAAATTGATTATTGGACAGTAAGTTTGAACAAAAAGTTATACGAAAATAAACAATAGTCGGTACAGCAATTATAAATATTATAAACGAGTATTTCACTCACATGCTTGGAAGTGGTGGTACTGAAGATGCATCGTTAATAACAGATTTCTCAATTCTTTTATGAAATGATAACGTCTTTCTAAGGTAACGTAAAAGATCACCTTCAACAACAGTCGAGGGAATGTCAGCAATTTTATTGCCTTGTATTCTCAGACACCGCAACTCAGGCAATTGGACCAACTCCTCAGGCAATCTAATAAAAAATAAACATATTTATAAGACAATAAACTGATAACTATTTACTTTGGAACAATTAATTTACTGTAACATTTAATATGCATTGTATTTCGTTTGTCATTTACATTGCCTGCATACTTGTGCTTCAGTGGAGAATACCATGGGCGCCCATATGATATTTTCTAAGGGGGGGGGGGCTGGACCGGGTGGGGCTTAACTTGTTCACTGCTAAGGACGCACAGATGAGCTTGACACTGAACACTATGAGAAGCGGCAGACGCACAGTGCATGCACGCCAACCCCCGACTTCGGAGTATTTTCAATACGCAATGCTTGGCATGCTTCGCACGCTAACCCCCATATTGGGAGTGTTTTCAATACACAATGCATTGCATGCTTCGCACGCCAACCTCCGTATTGGGAGTATTTTAAGTATACAGAACATTGCATGCTTCGCACGCCAACCTCCGTATTGGGAGTATTTTCAATACACAATACACAATGAATTGCATGCTTCGCACGCCAACCTCCGTATTGGGAGTATATTCAATACACAGTGCATTGCAGCTCATGCTTGAACTCTTGTAAAAAATAAAATAAGTATATGTAAAATCAAATGGCACATAACATTTAAAACATATTTTAGTGCTAATCTCTTTAAAGAAAAATACCTGACTATAATTTAATAATATACATATTTTCCTTTCCCTTGGAGCTAGGGGGGAGGGGGGGGGAGCGCCCATGGAGAATACAGTGGAAGAAACAGTTGTTTCTCAGATTAATGTCAGCCACCTTCATAGAATTTCCAAAAAATTTATTTATATGCATTGTAAAACAAATTTTGACTGGAAACTGAAGTCTTCCAAACTAAAAGTGAATGCTCATCACATATCTCTACTGAGTCGATGGATAATAACCGTATGTTGCTTAGACTGGCTGGCATTATTTTCTACTCTTTTAAATGAGCCATTGTATCATAATATTGTTGTGTTTAACTTGATTGTAGTTTTCTATGAATATAAACATTGATTAACCCTAGAACTGGCACGGTTAAAGCTAAAATTGGCCAGCCCGTTTTTAGCGTTTTGCAAGCATATTTTTAAAAATTCGCCAAAAATAGTAAATGAACCCCAATCCAAAAGTGTTCAATAGCTTTTTTGTAGAAGAAACTTCAAATAATTCACATATGCCACTAAAAATTAGTTTATTTTGAAATTGTAAAAGTCACTAGCTCAAGAAACAAAAAATGTTCAGTAACGAAAGGAAAAAGTTCAACTTTAGGCCTACATAACAAGTAGTAAACATTTTTTGTATTTTTTTCGTAAGCGTAAAAAAGTTTTGTAATTTAGTTCTAAATAGAATTGTATAAAAACATTTATCAATTTCAAATTTTTTATTTTGAAAAAAACAGTTTTTATGTTCCAAGTACACGACTGGTAACAAACCTAGGCCTAGATTGTAACGTCATTTACTAATATATGCTTTGCCCAAAATGAAATATTATTATAACAAAGTGTAGAGGATAAATCAAAGAAAAGAACGGTATACTTGTCTTTCCTTAGTTCACAAAAGTGTTTGAGTTATATTTATTTGAATAACAAAATGACATCAATCTAATGAAAAGCCGCTACCCTAAAGCTCTGCCTATAGGACGGGACACTTGAATAACGTGGGAACCCACGCGCTAGAGTTTCTCACTCAAAAAACCGGTTATTTCTGGATTACTTCACACCATTACAAACTTCAGACTTTGCTGTACAAAATGGTGTAAAGAAATCTGTCAAAACATAAGGCAGTGCCTTCCCAATATCGGTTGACAAATGGGCTGTTTCATTGGTTGAAAAACTGTCCAATCGCAAGGGTTTACAGTAATTCTTGGAAAAAAATACTGATTTTATAGTGACATCTGATTGGAAGACACCAACAGAAAGATAAAATCTTGACGAATCCAATGGTATCGTTATAATTGCCAAAGGAATATTAGTGTAGATGGTCTTAAACGTTGAAGAAGTGGGAAATAACAGTACAATTGTATGCAGATTCGTGTACGGAAAGAGCTGTAGACCGATGTGCATATTTTAAAACGATAATTACGTATGTAAATATACGTTTTACGAAAAAGTTGTAAATACAAAAATTAAAGGTTAATTCATTTCCTTTCCAATGGTGCCAGTTTTATTACGGTTGGATGATTCTAAGTGAATTAATTAATCGAAAATGCAAATGTATGCAAATTCTCGCTAATTGTCGAAATAGCTGCATCTTGCGCCTGAGAGAACGTCACTTTGGGCAGTCTGCCACAGGGAGGGTTAATAAACCTGCTTTAAATATTTAAAACCCTATTAATACTTCAATAATAATGTGATATGCCAATATTAGTCTAGTCATTATATAATTGTAGATTTATTCTTGTTAAGTATGACATTTTCTAAAAATAAATATAGTATTGCTAGGAAGCAATAAACATATTGTCCTCAAAATTTGTTATTGTGAATTTCTAATAGCTTTGAAAATACTTGTAAGATTTAAAACGAAAAACGTGGGCCTTTGCAATCGATAATAGAAATGAGTGAAAGGAGCAAAAATGTCAGTGAGCAAAAAGACACAACAGTTCATATCATTTGCAGAGCAATAAAATTGTTAGGGACTATTCACCTACTGATTATTTTATATATACAGTATGTTGATACTGCTATAACAGTAGCACAATTGTAACATCTACACAAATTACAATGAATCACTAGACATTTACATTTTTTAATTTTGTACGGCTCCCAAACAACGATACAGTAATAAAATACTTACTTGGTCAATTTGTTCATGGAAACATCAAGCATAATCAAACTGAACAAAGTGCATACCTCATCAGGAAGTTCTGTTATTTGATTATGTTTTATATTTAACTGTTTAAGCCGAGACCAACTGCTCACTATGTTGCCGTTTAGTATCTGTGAGGAAATATAAGCTACAACTATCACTCAATTTACAATTCAGATGTACGGTAAAACTCCAGTTATCCGAATCAATTGGGACCGGACCCCATTCGGATAATCAAAAATTCTGATAATTGAATTTTCCCGAAAAAAGGGTCTATTGTAACCTTTTCGGGATTGGCTTCGCGTTTACGCGACTGGAGTAAACTATCCGCACATACTACGGTCGCGTATATATGTTTTATAACTTTAACTTTTGAGTACTATCATCGGGTTAACACTTTCACTGCTAAGGACGCACATGTGAGCTTGACACTGAACATTATGAGAAGCGGCCGACACAACCCTCGTATTGGGAGTATATCCAATACACAAGCATTGCGTGCTTCGCACGCCAATTCGCATATTAGGGGTATTTTCAATACATAATGCAGTGCGTGCTTCACTTCGCACGCCAATCCGCATATTGGGAGTATTTTCAATACATAATGCAGTGCGTGCTTCACACGCCAACCCCCATATTGGGAGAATTTTCAATACACAATGCATTGCAAGCTTCGCACGCCAACCCGCATATTGGGAGTATTTTAAATACACAGTGCATTGCGTGCTTCACACGCCATCCCCTGTATTGGTAGAATTTTCAATACACAGAGCGTTGCATGCTTCGCATGCCAATTTTAAGCCTATGTGCAATAGTGCGCGTAGACAGAATCATTATTTTTCAAATCGCAGAACGTTCCCGTCTTATTTTTTTTTTCTGAAATTCGGATTGTTGGAGTTCGGATAGTTGGAGTTTTACTGTATAAAGAACAGTTTTAATGCAAGCAAATAATAAATGTTTGACAAATAAATAAATTCACAATTTATATTGAAAGCAAAATGTTGAGTTTGTCAAAACAATAAATTTGTAAAAGGTGTTAAAAAATAAGATCAGTAAAAGGATTTAAGGAACATAACCAAATTTTCTATGGAGGGGTATAAAGGATTATTATTGACATCTATAATACAGTAGTGAAGTTTACGCACAGCCCCTGGCTGTGAGGCTATTAGCACAGCGTAGTAAACCTGGCTGGAGGATGCAGTCCTGCGCAAAGCGTATTTTATCACTAAAAGGTGGGAGTGTACAGTACTGTCTAGAAGTTTGTTCTCATCGGATTCAGTTTGTAACTAACGGTTGATAACATTCAGTGTGAAAATGCTAGTTGTGACTGTACTGAGTGCTGAGTAACGGAGTAACAGAAACCGTCTTTTATGATGGGCAAACTAGTATTTAACTAATATGCTTATGTTTGACTATTGTAGCTCGTGCATAACTGAAGATGGCGATTTTGTTGTTGAAACTCGTTTGAGTTAATAAACGTATTAGTTGTGAGGTTTTATGTTCAAGATGTATTCTTTCAAGTCACATGTTCATCTGGTGTGTCACAGCTGATTTTCTCAAGAATAGTTAAATGCACCTCAGTGAAATTTCTTATACAATCGCATGGTTATCTGTTCATGTGTCACAGTTAATTTTCTGAAGATTATTTAAATGTATCACAGTGACATTTCACCATCCTCCAGAAAAACCTTGGAGGGTGTCACTAATGGCTTTACAATGCATCTTCATCACAGTAAGTTCTTCTGTAACATAACCTCAGCCTTCTGTAAAAGATTTATCTCTACAAGGACTAAGCCCATGGACCCATGGATCAGAGGCTTAGAGCACACAATAGGTTAATTTATTTTTTACGATTCAGCTGTCAACATGCAAACATGACTTTCGGTAAAGACTTATTTACCAATGCTTGAAATTTTTGTTCCAAAGGAATCGCTATGATAAACACTAAAAATGGATCTAAAGAATGTTGAAGGAATATCGTTGTAACCGCGGTCTAACTTCCATACGATTCAAAGGATTTTCCACCTTAGAACTGGGGATTGTGGAAAACTAATGCAAGAGAGAGAATGAACATTTCCTGGCAGGTTGAGATTTATCCGCTCATACCTGGAGTCAAGTGATATTAACACCAGAGGTAAGTCACTCTCAACTCTTGTTAGCAGTAATAAGTTTATTAAACACAAGGGACTAACCTTCATTTACAAATACCTCACATCAGGAGATCATCAACAAATCAACTGCAACAGAAAATAGTTAATTCCTTACTAACTGGCTTCTTTTGGATTAAAGAACAGTACCTGAACATCTTATATCCTCTGGAATACTATAAAATCATCAGAAGAGGGTAGTCTTACTTTAACTCTCCTAGTGCCCTGGTTACAGCTCAAATTGGCGAGTCGGTTGTTAGTGTTTTGCAAGCATATTTTAAAAAATTCGCCAAAAATAGTAATTCTATCCCAATCCAAAAGTGTTCTATACCTTTTTTGTAGAGAAAGGTTCAAAGAATTCATATATAAAATTAAAAATGTATTGATGCAAAATTGTAAAAGTTATTAGCTCAAGAAACAAAAAATGTTCAGTAATGAAAGGAAAAAGTTCAACTATAGGCCTAAATAACAAGTAGTAAACATTTTTTGTAATTTTTTCGTAAGCATAAAAAAGTTTTGTAATTTAGTTCTAAATAGAACTGTATATATACATATAAACTACAACGGGCAAAACCCGTGTAAATCCGGAAATTTTGAAATTTTATTGAAATATGTAAAGTGCAAGATTTCTGGGCGACCATGTGGATGAACCCAATGTAGCGCGGCCTTGAACAAGTCCCGGCGAGGTGGTTGTTATCGTACAGATGGAACTATTGAACCCGAGCTTGTTCGGGATTGTAAAATGAACTTAGAATAAAATCAAAGATTTTTAGGGAACACCTGGATCCAAGACTATTACGTATTTGGGTTCTATGGCGGGAACACATTACGCTAATCAAGGGTGTGTTGTACGTATGAGACTCAGGTCGTAATACTAAACGGTGATGACGTAACAATCAAGTAAAGTCTAGGGAAAATTTCAAATTTCCTCAAAAGCCTGGAAGGGAGGTATTTTTGTAATGAGCAAAATAAGGCCTATAAAAAAGGTGGTATGACAAAAAGTCATAATTTCAATATTTAGCGAATCAGGGTAGAAACACTGACGCTAAAGTCAATTAAAGTTAAAGTTTAATAAAGTTTAATGAGTACATGTTATTAAGAAGGATTAGTTGCTTAGGAAAAGCAAAAGAAAATTCAAATAAAATAATTATTATAAATGGTAGGAGTTTTCACACCTGGCGGTTAAGTCAGTAGGGAAAATTGTATTTTTTAAACTATTAATCTAAAGTAATAAAGAAGGGAGGTAAATTGATTATTGTAAAAACCAGTATTTTAAATAAATTACCGGTATTTAACGTAAATGTAAAACTTGGAAAATCGTATACTTTTAAATGGCAAAAACTTTGTTAAAAAACCTATTATAGAAATCAGACTTCGGCTATTGTCACAACAACAATAGACCTTCAGGAAAATGAAAATGAAAATTTAAAATAATGAAAATGGAAAATTTTTAAAAGAAAATGCATTGGGAAAACGCTAGGGAAGGCCTAGGAAGAGAATGGAGCGTCCTACAACTTTCATTCAAGTCTCTAAAAAACAGGAAAAAATCACAGTTTAAGAAAAGCTATTTCGCGGGAAAATCCCATAAAACCGCGAGGAGTTAGAAAGGAAAGTTGAAAATTCGCGCAGTAGAATAGGAGAGGAAGGGTTAGGAACCACGTAAAGCGCTGAGCCAATCAGAGCGGAGAGGAGCTTTGGCGGCCGGAACAAGGATGTAGCATTCAAATAATTTAAGAAGTTTAAGCCTTAAAACTACGATAAACAAAATAAAAATAAAGGATTTAAATGTATTGCTAAACAAAGGATGATTTTACACACAGGAAGGTGTAAGAAAATCACTTTAATGTGAAAAAATGAGTTTTCGCGAAAAAATCGCGAAAGTGGAGATGGAAGGAGGCTTTATAAACCCTGGACGGGAATTTCAAAAGGAGGATTGAGTGAACGACAGTACACGGAGTGTATGTCACTCTGTTTGAGGATTTTTGGTGATCGACAGTACACGGAGTGTATGTCTCTCTGTTTATGGATTTTTAAGAGTTAGTACGGAGTTTGCTATTGTACGGGTGAAGTGATCAGCGGTTTGACAAGGCGATACAGGAATATAAGCAGGAATACAATATACTGCTAAGGCTATATTATCAATGAAGTAGCTAAGAAACTTCAGGGACCTGGACTTCTGGAACGTTTTGGCGGACAACTGGACATGAGTATCTAACGTGGAAGAGTTAGCAGGACGATCCCCGGACACATAAAGGACTACTACAAACCACAGGCAACTATAACTCAACGGAAGAACATCTGACGCAGCTTCACGACAACAATAGAACAGCACGCTGTTATCATTGTACATCGCCAAAAGCGCAGAGAGCAACTTTACCCTACAGGTTCTTCTGCTGCTATAAACAACAATCAGCCCCGTGTTAGACGGCCATCTTAAACAACAAATTTGAGGTCTGTGTCAGCGAATTTACGTTTATTCCCCACAATTTGCCTGATTAAATTCAAATTTAATTTATTACAGATACTGGGTTAGTAGGATTGGAAATTGTTTTTCTTAGTGTGAAATGTTTTTATAATATCTAAAGTCGTATAGCATAAAAATCATTAAAGTAAATTCATAATTTAAATAAATTAAAAATAAGTAATTAATAAAAAGCTTGGAACAAAGCATATTAATTAAAAGCATAATTAAAAGTAATATTAAAATTTGTTCTACCTTATTAGATTAAGCAAGAGTTAAAGAAAATTGCGTTTGTTGCAAATTGTATAAATTGGAAAAGAGATATCCAAAAGTATTATTTTTGAGTTGTGTTTTTTAAGATTAATAAATGGATGATTATTATTTTACAGTATAAAAAAGTTTCTAACGTTCACTCACCTATTGTTGAATATTCCATTGTTATATTTCCTAGTGTTAGAAATATTATCAAGGTGTTACGTTATATAATTATCCAAGGCACAAATAAAATTATTTACAAGGTCAGTTCCACTGTATTCACTTCCTCGAGGAATACAGATAGTAAATTCTATTTTTGCTTGTGCTCAAAGCTGAGTTTTATTAAGATTACTGGAAGTGTAATAATTTGTAGTTTTTTAGTCAAAATATTCAGAATAATATTAGACAAACAGTTAAATCACCCAGGCCCTTTAAAGAAAGAGGATAGCCTGTACTTCCAGTGGGTGATTTTAACTTATCCTACACAGTACACGTTCGCTGAGGTGTGTCGTATAGGTCGAAAAAGACTGACACCCTACAGGGCGATACAAAAGTGTACAGTTGTAAGATTATCGTTGCAAAGTGAGCTAGATTTCAAAAAACAGAGTCACCTCACCGGCGATATATCTTAAGCGTTGTAGAGATTGGCGTACCCGCAGAAGGGCCGTTGATACTTTGCAAAAGCGTAAGCGTGTACCGTTGTA
>JAGFPH010001051.1:249709-261787 GCA_018207615.1 Philaenus spumarius
ACCATAAGAGTGATAACAATTAAAACTTCGTCAGGAACACTCAGGCGGCCAGCAGTTAAAGTTTTCTAACTTCCTCTTTATAATTGACCCGCTTTAACTGCTTAAAAAAAACTTCAATCCTTTCTCTTTGCATCTTAACCCTTCCGCCAGGCACCCCACTCCTTTTTCAGCTCTCGTTTTTCCCACCCTTCTGCTTCAAGATTTAAGCCTTTCCTTTCCTACTATCATAAATTTACTTTCACCTGATGAAACACTGTTTAAAGGATGCCGCTATGTTTAGTAAACTCTGGTTATTAACTTCCACAATATTATCTTAAATAATAAATATACTGCTCCCTTGATTTTCCGGAAGAGTTCCCGCTAAATACTGCCATTTTGACCCCCGCACATCCCTGCCCACAGTAAAGACTGGAAAGACCACGAAGGATTACCGTTGAGGGACGGGCTTGTGTACACCGATATCTTGGACGAGCCAATCGCCGTTGTGCGACGTTGTTACGTTCTTCCCACCCTTCTAACTGAACGCGGCTGACTCAACGCATTTATAATTCTATAAACTATGCACTCAAAAGCAATGCAACAACTGCCGTGAAGTAGTTATTTGTATTGAAAACTAGAAAAAAACACGGAAATTTTTTTAAAAAAGTAGGTATTCGTACGTACTCTACTTCATGAAATAACTATAGTTAAAATATTGAAAGCTTCCGTGTTCTTTAGATACTGTTCTGTGACTATGTTTAACAACAAAAACCAACAAGAAAATATAACAATTAATGAAAACAGAATTTAACTATGTAAATTCTTACGGTAACAATGAATCGTATGCCTAACGAACATTACATATGCCACTGTTACACCGATTATAACCATTATAATTTATTTTGTAATTATAATTGTACTTAATTATTGAACGTTTCTCATTAAGAATATTAAAGGTTAGTTAAATAATTGGAAAATTTTTACATTATACCCATATTTCAAAGAATTTTTGAACTTTATAGTTACATTAGTACCAACTTGATGACAATGAATAAGTATTAATGTACTTTTGGTGCAGTCTGTAAATTTGTGTATATAGAGTATTCCACATCATGTAGATTTAATAAATTGCACTTTACTGTGAAGTTCAATTTAATTATTTTCCTCTTAAATGGCTCCACCTCAGTAAAATCAAATATAATCATGAGTTTTTGTAACCAAAGGTAACAGAAATTAATACAGTAGTTAATTTTGTTTGTCAAGACTTTTTCAAGATTTACAGGAATTTCAATGGACGAATTATGAGTTTGACTTTTTAACTTCAGTTTTCAAAGACATGTATTTTGTAAATTTGCTTCTAAAACCACATTTTTACTATTATAATTAAATTTAATTGTTTAATAATAGGGTATAATTTTATTAAATATGGTTGTACGAGAACTGAATCGAGGAACGCGATGGTTTACTTAAAGTAATTTTCAATTTTGTAATCATTACTCTTGTGAAGATATCAGGTTCTCAAAGTCAGGAGTCTACTAAACAAATACGATAGTATAGCCTCGAGCCGTAAATACCAAGGTCCCAAGGAGTGTTCGAGACTAGCAGATCACCAGTGCTACATGGCAAAGCTGCGCGCCCATCCTATTGGCCGCCACGCAACGGTAATCTTTCGTGGTCTTTAATATACATTCTGTCTTGCATTCACTATGTCCACACTTGGTCGATTTCGCGTGCTCTTGGCGCATGCTGCAAAGCGCATGCGATAAAGCACGTGACGCATGCGGTGTGGCATTCCTTTTTTCAGAGAAATCCACCAGATTTCGTACGCGCATGCTGCAACGCACGCAGAATGACAACTGTTGATCTTCTTGCGATTGTCTGTGCGATTTTGCCTGTCTAAGGTTAGGAGTTTATCCTAGAAGGCTTATCCTATATCCTAAAAACAGTCTTACCTTGATTAAAAGTTTATATTTTTGGTTTTGGTGTTTATTAAGTGTGTATGTGTAATTTTAGGTTATGTGAAGTTAGTTATTTATTACTGTTGTGTATTTACTATATTTAAACATGAGTTCAGATAAAGTAACATTGAATTTTATTGAAGACTACAGGTGTCATCCTATGCTGTGGGACACAAGTGATAAGGCCTACACAAACAAAAACAAACGGAATGATGCTTACGAAGCATTAAGCAAGAAATACAACATGACAGTAAAAGGTGTGAAAACAAAAATTAAACCTGCGGTCCTATTTTTCGAAAGATCAGCAGCAAATTTTAGTGAAAACAAGTGGAGCTGGGGCAGATGAAAAGTACGAGACATCGTGGTTTGCGTATAAATCCTTGCTGTTTATCGGAGATACGTTAGCTCCACGATTTACAAAGGACTCGTTGCAAGATGAAATCTCCCCCAACTTAGAAGACAGAGATTTTGTAGAAGAAGACATAACGGTAAGTAATTATAATTATTATAGTAATACAAGAAAATTTTTATTTGAATAGTAAGCATATAATATTACAAAGAATTACGGTAACATTTTTATCTTTTAGTTCACTGTAGGCCTGAGTACAAAATGAAGTGATACAACTAAGAAATATTTTACTTATTGTAATTTATTTAGGAATAGAACCAATTTCAGTTAGAAAATAATCCTTGAACTCAGATCTAACAGCTTTGGCTCTTTGTGCCATATTCCTTGGAAATGATGGCAGTGGTCTCATGCCGGTATCCCCAGATGTTACACTCCTCCAACTGCCTGAAACCACATCACCCGTGACAAGATTTTCTCGGTCAAAAGTACCTGGCGGGGCGTAGTGTCTACATCCATCTGGTTGTGAACGGAGAAAGTTGTGGAGATATACACAAGCAAGGACTATGTCAACAACAGTGCTTTCCACTTTTATCATTTGCTTTGAAACTCTGAATAAGTACATCAAAGATGTAAATGAGTCACCCGTTGCTAAATATCTCAAACATAATAATATAGCTAGCCTGATCTCTGGGGAACAGCATCTCTGAAGTATCATTCTTTTCTATTTTTGGTCTCACTATATGTAGAAGGGTATAAAAGTTTTCTCTACTCATTCTGGTAAAATTTTTAAATAGCAAATTTTCGTTCTGCTCCAAATCATTCAATATACCATAGTTCCTTCTTTTCAAGTACTCACTCATCCACATAGATCGAGGTTTTCTTTCACGTTTTCGTACTTTTGATAACAATGTACAAGCTACACTAATACCAGCTAACACCACTGCGTCGTCCATTTTGGCCAAAACAATCCTGCTTAAAGCATACAAATGAAGCATAAATGTGGACAAAGTTGAAGGCAAGCGTCAAAAGCTTGCTTGGTACAGCATGCGTTAAACGCAAGACGAAACGAAAGTTGATAAGAAAGTTGAAAAGAAAAACGCAAAAGTGTGGACATAGCTATTGGATTTTATCTATGACGAACCAGTTTCTATCCGCCACTCTCGCCATAATCGTTTTTAGTAAAAAAAAAAAAAAAACCCCGTCTTCGAGTGTCAAAGACGTTGGCAACGCTACTAATATTAGTTTTACAATTCTAGTAATTAAAATTAATTTCGTCGCTCACTAGAACTATGGTTCTTAGTGTTCTCGCGTAAAATTTAAACGTAATAGCGTGCGTGGCCTTCCGCCATATTGAACAAAGATTATAAACCTGGTCTTCATAATAATTCGTACGATTCATAAGATATTTATCTATGTGTTGTGATAAATGTATGTGTGACCGTATTGTGTGGACATTTCTTCAAACCGTCAACCAGCAACTGCAACCAGCGTGTACGCTTGGCCTGGACCTTCACACCTCTCCAGTGATCACCAGGTAAGTCAGACTAATAATTTAGTCTAACATAGATAAACATTTCCATTTCACCTATTAAAATGAATAGTATTATCCAGTATTAAGAATCTGGATTGGTCCTCGGTTCCATAATAATTTGCATAAAATTATTGTGATATTATTTACATAGGTTAAACTCTTTTCTACATAGTTTTTAATCGCATTATATCCCGAACACACTCACAACGAGACGACTACGCATCTTACTTTTGACGATAGTTGGACGCTTCATTAGCGGTCCCCCACTCATTTGCCTAGGCTGTGACGATCAAGCGTACAAATATCACATCTTTGACGATACCAGAAAGACCCATTCGATCAATAACACTACACAAATAAACTGAGAAACATTTATTGATAGAGTTATTCTAGTTCTCTGATGTAGGTAATAGCATTGTATTTGGATAACCTAATAGAACTCCGATCCAATGCAATATTTTGTTCCACTGGAAATTCGACTTTTTTGGCGCTATCTATTGGGGAAACGACGGAAGCTGTTTGAAACACCAATGCAACCAATGATTTCTCCCTAGCGCTACCTCGCGGCGCGATCATGTACTATTTTCGCGACAACCTTTTTTCCGGCACACAGCCCCCGTATAGATGCAAGATCTATTTATTATTCATGATCTATGGTAATAGTATAATATAACTGGGTTAACTAAGTATTTTATGATATTTTATTTAGACAATATATTGAACAAGAACTAACTAAAAAAACCAAAAAACTGCGAATCAGAAACCTTATACGTAGACAATAATTAATATACAAACTTACATATGTTTACACTTTTGAAACATACTGTGAATAAAGACTAACGAATAAACAAATAACTAAATATCGGAAACTTTGTAGATGAGCTGCTGAGCTCATGGAGTGATAAGAAAGTTCGTAGTCCACGCCCTTTTCAGCTTTGAGTCTTGCTTTCAATCTGCCTTATAAGTAATGGCGTCTTGTTATAAAGTGAATCCTTTTCTTTGTGAAGTTTGTATTAATGCGATAATTAGTTTCTGTGTGTTATCGTTAGTTCTTGTACAATAACGCGAGAACTAATATGCAAAATATAGCCTGAAGTACCGGTACTAACTTACAGTATAGTTTTTAGTCACAGTATGTTTCCAATTTGTAAGCATATATTGTAAGAGTTAGTATATTAATAAAATTATTGTCTATTATTATTATTATTACACTGATTTGAATAAAAACCCCGAACCACAAAACAAGGAAAAAAACAATAACTAAACAACTAAATTGTAAGTTATGTTTAATACGTTACCTTTATGTACATTTCGATGACATGGTCATCATCCTCAGAGAGTTTTAACACTACTACTAAAGTCGTAGTAGTATTAGTAAAGTCTTAGTAGTAGTAAAGTCATCCTAAACCCTTTGAGGATGACGACCATGTCATCGAAATGTACATAAGGGTAACGTATTAAACATACCTTACAATTTAGTTGTTTAGTTATTGTTTTTGTTCCTTGTTTTGTGCTTCGGGGTTTTTATTCAAATCAGTGTAATTTTGTCACCACAGTGCTCTTTTATTTGTTTAATTATTATTATTATTGTCAGACTACAAGGAAAGGCTACATTATCTTTTTCTTGCTATCGGCGAGGTTTACGACGGACGGTAAAAAAAAACCCGACGAATGGGACACTTCAGCTGGGCCTACACAGTACTCTGATACAAAAACTGATCCAGACGGCCTTTAATGTAAGTTTTCAACATTATTAATAATTTCCGACATTCCTTTTTTGTATTTTCGTTAGTTCTTTTCAATATATTCTCTAAGTAATATATCTACTATTACTGGATCAACTTTAAATTTTATGATATTTTAGTTAGAGAATATATTGAAAAGAACTAACGAAAATTACCCTGATGTACATTTCGGTAACCAAGTTACCATCATCAGAGTGTTCTAAACTCTAATCTAATACTAACAAGAATGATTCTATAAAACTAAGCAGACATTTTCTTCCCCTTTCCTTTCCTCAGGTATCAACCAATCATAAGTGACCACACCAATTACTTATTTCAAAGAGCCAGGTAGAAGTGCTATCGGTAGGGTTACCAGGCGTCCGGATTTCGCCCGGATTGTCCGGATTCCAAGCCCTTGTCCGGACTTGTGTCCGGGGTTGCCCAGATGTCCGGGTTTCACGAAGCGATGGCGTGAAAAAATATTATACGAAATTACCAAACAACAGGTTAAAGTCCGTAGCTCGTGGAGGGGCGCATTAAGGCGAATTGAAGGTCTCAGTGGAAGCTGGAAGGGAAGAAAACAGTTTGCCTGGGTAAGAAACAACAGTTCGTTCGTTTTTCCAAACAATTGACCGTTTTTAAATTCACCACTATTTAAATCAGGACTCGTTTTCTTTCACAAGTGGGTTCAGGACTAAGTTTCTTGTAAAATGTCAAAACGCCCGTGTGTTTTTAATGAGAAACTACAAAAGTACAAGTTCTTGAAACTTTATGAGGGAAGTGGTTGTCCTGTGAAATGTGAGACATGCCGCGCAGAATTTTCTGTGAAACACAAAGGTGGCGGGATGTGGACGCTCATCTCAAAACTGACCAGCACATAAACGCCGCTTGGATCCTAAACACAGCATCGAATCTTTATTAAAAAATGTAACGCTACGAGGAAAGGGTCGGAAATTATTTCTTCCGAAAATATCGAAGAATCAAGGAAGGAGCTAGACTCAGTAACAAATGAATAACGACCTCCATCTATCTATTTTGCTGGTTTATTGAAACAATAATTTTAAGTAATTTGAATAATTAGTTATTTTGTAATTTTGTGAAAACATGATATTATTGCAGCATTTTAAATATTAACATTTTTAATTTTTCCCTTATTGTAAGCATTAAAAATGCTTTTATTTTCAAAGAGGTTCATTAAGATTAATTGATTCTCTCTCCCATTTAAATTTCCAGTATAGTATTATATTGCCCCTTATATAAAGAGTATATATATATATATAGTGTCCGGATTTGATCTGGGCAAACTTAAGGTAACCCTAGCTATCGGTAATGGTACTTGTCCCTGTTCTTGGGAATGGCCCGAGGTTGCGAAATGAAACATTTTACACAATGTTTTTAATTGTTTACATACACCACAGTACACATTGAACACTATTTATTTCACTATTTCATTCCGATTTCCGGTATTCAGGTTTAACATTGGGCGAGAAGAGAAACTCTACTCAAAGACTGAAGGTTAAGGTGGTGTTTGACATATTCTGTAATTAACCAACATTTTACTTATATTTTGTTTTGAACACAATTTTCACAACATATAATAATAATTACAAAAATATAATGTACGGCATTTATATCGCAGCAGCATAAGATATTTGTTCCTAGAGAATTATGTATTTATAAGAGCTACAGTCTTGATTATACAATGTCACATTGTATTAAGCGAGTACTTATGAAATTAAGAACATACATTTGAAATAGTTATTACTATTTGTGTAAACATTTTTCTTTTTCTAACATAAATAAAAGTAACAACATTTTTGTGAATTAACTTATACATTTTGGGGGTTGCTAAGCCCCCAAGCACCTCCCTTTCGCCAATTAAAGTCACTTCTTAAAGCCAAAAACTGAAGGTCTTACTTCATAGGATTTAAAATATTATAAAACTGTCAATGTGAAAATTTTCTGCTAACTTACGTTTATAATATACAGTATATCGTTATTATTTTTGTAAACACTGTAATCAGTTGATAATATTATCTATGGGATGTTAAATGTTAAAACCAAAATTAAGAGATTAAGGGATAATTTGGTCAGAGGAGGGAAATTTTGTTAGAAACTGAAGGAGTACACTTGTTTTGGTTTTGGATGTTGTAGTTGTATGTTGTATTGCTCTGATAGGCTTTGATTATAAATCATTCATAATTGTGTCGACACCTATACTGTGTTGGTTCCGTTCCGTAGTTCGGTAGTTGTGTTTATCAGTGTTACGTTTACAAGGTAACTAATTATGGCTACACCAGTTCACAGGTTGTCTTCTCGGTTTAACAAAGTTTTAAATAGAACCGGTTGGGGGGCTTCAACCATTTCTTCTAATAAGTATAATAATAAACTTCGAACCTACTTTACATACAGTCCAGAAATAGCTCAACCAATTCAGAGAGATCCAAAATGGACTACACCAGAAGAAGCAGTACAGTGCATCAAATCAGGTAGGCCTATATCTGATAATTTATTATATTTGATAAATGTAGGCTAGACCAATACAATTTGTTGTTATTTAACACCATATAACTTTATTTTTAACATATTTATTTACAAAACATGACCACTCTTTATGTCCTAATTAGGACTAATAAAAACAGAAGTGCATTTTTGCTTGTGGTAGGCTAATGCATTTTTAAATAAGGCCAACAAACCAGCCATTTTTCTGTATATGGGTCATTCTCCAAAAAATGTACAGTTCAGGGAACAAATATTTTAAATTTATAATAATTAAAAATTGGTTTAAAACAGCCGAGGGTCGAATAGTAAATTTGCACCCATAAATATACTTACAGTATTAGATTGTCCCTGATAATATTATGATACTTGTCAAACTTAAGATTAAATATTTGATGTTAATTTATCACCGCTGTACACAGAAGTGACTATTCTATTATAAATCCAATAAGCCCAGCAACTACAACTTTGAGGTTAGAAGTTTGATTCTTATGCCTTTAAGAAATGTACACCATGAAATATAAATATAGTTATCCTTATTAAATGATAGAGATAATTCTTTTACCTGAAATTGTTTGGTAACAGAAGTGATGCAGTAAGAGAGAAGGAAACAGCTTATTAATTATCAACAGTTGAAATAAAACTTACATTCAGAAAAAATAACTAAAAAACTACCCGGTACTCAATAATATAAATGACTATTTGGTACTTACGTATTGTATGGAGACCACTATTTTTAGACGTTTTTTTACATATGTAGGTAGGCCTAGCCTACTATTTTGAGACGTTTTGAGATTTAAAAAAACTAATATAAGTTAGTAACATCTAGGGTAGGCTTTTAAGCCTAACATCTATTACAAGTTGTTTTGTATCCTCCAACAAAAATGCAAGCATTAAAAAGAAAAAATAGCCTGAAAGGTACTAACCTATAGTCTTTAATGTAACGGGTCCCGCCTCGTCAGGATTCGGACGCAGGAGAGCCGAACCCAACGAGGCGGGACCCGTTACATTAATCACAGCACTCATTAGTAGTTGGTGTGCTACAAGCCATTGCCGACAACTCACTAACGAAACGCCAAACGATCGCTGGCCCAAATACTGATGAGTTCTGTGACTAAAGACTATAGGTACCTTTCAGGCTATTTTTCTTTTATAATGCTTGCATTTTTGTTGCAATAACCTAGCAACGTTTAAAATTAGTGTCCTCTGTATAATATGTAAGTACAGACTATTTTCTCTCCTAATTCTTAGACAAGGAACATACACCCTGCACTTCATTGGAGTTTTTTTTACAGAACAGCCTAGAGTCCACAGATAGACACTTTTCAAATAAAAATAACAAGATAATCTGAAATTATTTAAATTCATAAATGTTTATTTTATATAACTGTAGATGTTTTATTGTCAGTGTTAATTAAATGATGCTAAAAATAAACAAATTAATAAGATTACAATTCAAATATGGTAATGTTTGAAAACAGCTGGGGACTGTCCACAGAAGTGATATGTCACCTTCTGTGGGCACAATTTCTATCAAAAAATATGTAATATCTAAATTTTACCAGTATTAGTAAGTTTGTTAGTATTTCAACTTTAATATATAAAGTTATTTCTTTTATTATAATATAGAGAATGGGTGCCGGGTGGTGACATCAAACTGTACACTTTTAGGATAACAATCCATGTAGGCTATGCTGAAACTATTCACAGCAGATTGTAAAAAAGCAAATTAAAATGCATTTGATAAATATCCGGCAAAAGTATACATTAACACTGCAGCTGTTAATGAACTAATATGAGGACCATTTTTCTATAAAAGTAAGTAGGCCTAGTGTTACCAACTTATCTTAATTCTATTATTCTTTAATCAACTCGAATACGGTATCTAACAAGTTTTTGTAGTAAGTGTATGTTCAGGGTGATAAGTTACTTTGTATTTTAGAAAGTAGGTTATTTTTAATGTAGCGTGTTTTAAATTTGTTGGAAGTTGTATGAAACAGGCGTAACTTTACTATTCGACTCTAGCCTAACATTTTTGCAGACAACGACGTTTTATATTCTACTGTTAAATGTTAAATACAGGTAAACATACTGTGACTAAATAGGTTAGGTTAGAACCTTTTAGGCATTTTTTTTTATTATTATTTTTGCATTTCTGTTAGCTCTAGGTTAGCCTAGAGTCGAATAGTAAAGTTGTGCCATGAAACAATTTGTAAACATATATATACAGTAACCTAGTATATTAATTATTGTCAGGCCTATGTATGATAAAAAAGAAAGCATTAAAAAAAAGGTTCTATATCAAAGCCCACTAAAGAATACCGTTGAGGGACGGGCTTGTGTAGACCGAGACCTTGAACGCTCCAACCACCGTAGTGCGACTTTGTCACGTTCTTCCCACACTTCTAACTGACTGCGGCTGACTGAACGCATTTTATAATTCTTTAAACTGTGCGATCAAGCCTCGAGCGGTAAATACCAGGAGTGTTCGAGGCTAGTAGATATGGCAACGCTGCGCGCCCATCCTATTGGCCGCCTCGCAACGGTATTCTTTAGTGGGCTTTGATATAGTGGATGATGTGGTGACCACAGGTTTTAATAAAATTACACTAAATTTAACTTTTTCCTTTATAGGCCTATAGGCTATAGGCTATAATGAAATTAGACACTTCACTGAACGTGGGGAATCAATTATAAACAATCTAAAACAAATGCAACACATAACTAATTACCATTGAACCAAAAGTCACTTAATGGGATTTACCATACAGAATCTCCAGCCATTTTTATTATACAATCTAACAGGTTTACCAGATTTGTTGTGACTAGAATGTATGGAGTAAGCAGTGCTAATTATAGCCTATAATATATATGTTTAGAAATTAAAAACTTTTTTAACAAACTAAGAAGTGTTATAAACTTATACAAATGTTTTCATACTAGAAACATACTGAGACTGGAGTCTGTAAGTTAGAACTTCAGGCTATTTTTTTATATATACATATAAGTTAACAGTAGAACCTCTTTTATCCGGAATAAAGGGGGCGGCTAATCAATTTTAATCAATAATCTATTTTTCCGGTTAACCAATGCTACCTACCTTATATAATTTGGATTCCGGGTAGAATTAAACTACAGTACAAAGAAATAAATGTTCTTAATAATGAAACTACTATATAAATTCTACTATAAATTCTGAAGTAAGCTATAGGCTATATTTACATTCATAAAAATTGTTGTTTACTAACTAAATACAGTATTAATAGTCCGGTCAAAGTAGACATTTCAATTTACAAGAACATACAAGATTTGACTCTCAGCACAAATCTTAATAAGAAATATTATTCAATAACCAGGTGTATTCACTGCAAAGGAACGTTCAGCACTAAAAGTATTTCATTTATGCCTTCCAGAAAAGAAGCAGGTATACGGCCGTCGCCATTCGGACAATGGAGTCGTAGACAGATGCAGCTCAAGGTTATGTGGGCCAATGAAATTAGGGACTAAGTTTCTTTTATGTCTATATTCTCACAATCGTATAATTTGTATGCATAAGTTAGACAAACCAATATTATATTTTAACTCATATTAAACATCCGATGGTGTGCATAGGCGGTTCAGCGTACATATCAGCGTTTTCAGTATTTTATAATCGCAATATCTCAGGAAGGTATTTGTTTACTTTAACTTGTCAATCAAAACTACCATAAACACACAAACCTGAACTTTTTTCTTAATAAATATAGTATTTATACACTTCACTGATGCCGGGAAACCAATATTTAACCATCTTCAACACGTACAACATTAAAAACTTTCAAATAAAAAGTTCCTTATGGAGAATTACATTGTAAAGTGCCGATATGTTTTTCTTACCGACCTGACAGCGTTGCCGGATTGTTCTTGTTCTTTTTTGTGTAGAAACGAACAGTTTAGGCAACTCATTCTAATTATAAATAGTGGATAATACGACGAAATATTATAATTATATAAATATTATAATCATACTGTTATCGGCAAAATACTGTGACTAAACAG
>JAGFPH010001051.1:261797-292650 GCA_018207615.1 Philaenus spumarius
TTTTTTTTATTCTAATTATATAAAGTGATAATACGACGAAATATTATTTCTCAAATGAGGCAACCTTTACTATCTAGTTACCTTGATTAAACACACCTTAATCAGTACAATAACCTATTGTTCGATTTGGCAACGTTGATTAATTTCCATTTTAAATACGCAGTTAAACGGTACTTCCTATTGTTTGATGCATTTGTTTACGTAATTATGTTTGTTACATTATTTTCACATTTTCTTGCTTCGTGGATACTTTTGGGGTTCATATTGTTTAGTTTATTTAATTCTTACATGTTTGGTGTATGTCAAGTGATTTATTTTGTTTTAATTACGTCAAATATCGCGGAAAAGTCGAAACTTAACCTATACAATTTCAAGTTTTATTTCTTTCATAACTCCTACAAATATTATTTGCCGGGCAAATTTTTGTTGTTTCTACCATCAGTTAGGTGTGTTCTTTCATGTTATATCAAATTCCCTTAGAAATCGATTGACAAGTTAAAGTAAATTTTTACCCTCAGGAATGGTGATTCTTAAAAAAAAGTATAAGAACAATTTTTGTAGATAATTTCATGATCTACAACTTTTGTCTGATATATTTTTACAATAAAACTTGCCATTTACCAGAAAAATTGGAAAGCCCATTTTTGACCTTTGACCTTGAATAACTTTTTTTGCAGATGTGGGATCGATGGGGACTTTAAGTATTTTATTTGTAATAATGTCCCCAAGGTCTGTACCAATTTTCATTTCTATGCGAATTATTGTATACCTACCACTATTTTTTCGACTATTTTGACTGGACTATAAATTTATATACAGTACTACTACAATACAAACATTTTTCCAACTTATTTCTTGAAAAAGTCCTGAATTTTTCTTTGTGTTTCTTCGTTACATCGTTTTCTATCAGCTTTGTCCCTCCACCATTTTATTAGCAGCACGTCAGCAGGTGTTGCGCCAAGTGACTGTTCCACAAATTGAAGAGCAACCTGAAACAACTGTAACTGCTGCCTTTTACATTAAACATTAAGATGAATTGGGCGGTACACGATTTTAGTAACAATGTCTTACCTCAAATGCGTTGAATGCGTCGTCTGCTTTGACTAGGCTGACAGAAGATTCGTTGTTGGTGTCGTCTGCTTCGATGATCTCTTCTTCAGTCAGCTCAAGCTCAATGTCGTCTGCTTTTACCCATTGTAATGCTTCTTCTTCAATATCCTCACAACCTGGAACTTTTTGTATTGAGGCTGGACAGGTTTTCATAATATTCTTCCTCTTCATAGTCGTTTATGGATGTTATTCCATCTGTAATTTTATTCCAAGCTTTTCTCAAAGTTGTTGATACTTTTACTCAAGAATGTGCACACCAATACACGACGTCCTTCATTCCGACTAGTTTCAAGCTTCCGTTAGTGTCAGGTTGTTATTCGCACTTTCATGCAAAATATGTCGTAGCAAGTAACTTTGATAGTGACGTTTAAATGTTTCAATCACTCCCTGGTCCATAGATTGAATTAAACTTGTGACATTTCGTGGCAAGAATTCGACTTTTATTTCACCATCTTTCAAAGTTCCAGTGTGTGGTAGGTGCATTGTCGATAAACAAAATGGCTTTCATAAGTGAATCACTGTCTTTTAAAAATTTCTTGACCTTTGAAACAAACTGTTTATAAAACCACAATTCAAAACGTTCTGATGACATCCACGCACTCTTTTGTGCCTTGGAGTAAACTGGTAGGGCGTTTGGTGCAATGTTTAAACGAGCCTAAACGAACCCGATGCGTTTGCTGCTGCAAGGACTGTAATTCTTTCCTTTTGCATTTTGTGTCCTGGTGCTGAAATCTCACTAACACACGCCAAACACTTTTTTGGTAGCATCTTAAAATTCAACCCAGTTTCGTCAGCATTAAATAACTGATCCATTATGTACCCATCTACCATCTCTTAGAATTCCATTTTAAAGACGTCAACAGCGTCCTGATCAGCAGTCATTTTCTTCCCACATAAACTAAGCTGACGAATACCATAACGATTTTTAAACCTGACGAGCCATCCTTTGCTTGCCAAAAAGTTTTCACCTTCTTCTCCTAGCATTCTAGCTTTTTCCTGGAGTACCCTACAGGGCCAGAAATAGGCACGTCCTTTTCTCTCTGCTGTGTAAACCACAAGAATAATGTTTTATTCGCCTTTTCAAAATCAGAAGATTTCACTGTCTTACGGTTGGGAATTTTGAAGAATGTTTCAAAAGTTTGTCTTTGTTTTTTATCCAATCCCCAACTGTTGAAACTCCCACATTAAAGTTTGCTGCAACACAGCGTAAATAATGCACCACTCTCCACTTGTCGTATAGCTTCTAGCTTGTCCTTTATTTCAACAACATTCCGTTTCCTTTTCTCAGACATTGCAGACTAAAAATTTCAGTACTGTACATACAACAATAAATTATACGCTTTTGAAATTGTCAGTGAAAGACACTACAAATTTTTATTTACACTTTAAAACACTCTATCTACAGTAGGCCTAACATGAAAACACTAACAATAAATTGCTGATAAGACAATAAATAAAAATTAATTTTCAAAACTCAAAACAACACTGCCGCGAAATGCTTCAAACTAAAGCTGTAAAGACACTGATTTTGAGCGGGAATATAGGATATTAAGGGGTTTGGCTTTGGGCGGGAGGGGGAGGGTAGACAGACAGGCTGGCAGACAGTGAATGGTGAAAGTGGCACAGCATGTGACTCACCCTAGTAACAATGCCTCCATCCCGTACTATGCGACTTTTCTCATACTAGCGTTAACTGATTCAGAGATGTTTTTTATTTTTTTTTACACGAAAATCGCTGCGGATAACCTGGGTTCCGGTTAAGTTAACCCCCGGATAAACGGGGTCCTACTGTATGTTCAATGTGGCAACGTTGTGTCAAATTAAGTCTATCCTATCCCATTATTTGAGAATTCAGTGTTATTTCAAACGGTTTATTGTTATTGTTTTCAAACTAAACATCTTGGAAAATTATTTTGCAAATCCACATTAATTTTCATGATTTCTTTCATAAATTTTGTTTAGTCAACTTATTGTTTATATTTTTTTTGTGTAGTATTTTGACCTTTCCCTGTATGTACATTTTTGAAGTAATTTTGCATTACAAGTATAAGAGTTCTGTGACTCGAAACACTGATGTGCGTACATACAATACCCGCCATAACTTCCGTGGCAAAAAGCATAGATTAAAAGCTTTCGACAAGCTACCGTCTGAAACTGGAGTCCGTTTCATGAACAAACTCCCTAAAAAGTTTAAAGAAACGATGGAAGTCAGTGTTTTTAAAAACAAATTAAAGCGATTGCGTAAGTTCAATGCTTTTTTTACACCGTGGGTGAGTTTCTTGATGCCACATTATAGAATATTATTATACAAATGAGTATCCATATATAAATTAATTGTACTGGCTAAGGTCATAAAAATGGATGAAGAAAAGAAGTTTGTGGATATTAAATTTTATGTGTGTGTATTTTTTGTTATCATAATTTTTATGAATATGAGTTTTATTTAAATTTTGTAATTTTAATGTTCAAAATTGATTTTAATAAGCATAAAGATTTAAAAAGGGAAAACATTTATATTTTGTTAAATTATTATTAATATTATCACTATATGACGTGCCGTATAAAAATATATCATTTATTAAAAAGGGATCAATAAAGATTGATATGATATTAAAGTTGAAATAATTATATACCTATTAAAGTTTATTTGACTTTGAAATTTCTTGACTTAAGCTTAAAGTCACATGAGAATTTTAAAATTGTATAATTTTTCTTTTATATATATATGTATATATATGTTATTTATTATAAACTGTATGTTGTCTCCATTTTTGAAATGATTTATTGTGTTTGTTGTTATATTTTGTAACTTATTTTAACACATCTTATTAGTATCCATGATTGACTTGTCTAAATACAAATGTAAAATTTGTCAAACAGACTAATAAAAAATTGAATTGAATTGAACTACAATCTCCACATGAAATTTTTTATACTCCGCTATTGTCTAATCTTTCCCTTTTGTCTTTGTTATTGACAATTAATCTCCCTGCATTATTAGAACAGTAAAAGGCTGGTTTATATTTACTCCTATCTATTATTACATTATTGATTTTATAACTCACATTGTTGATAAATTTAATTCTACAATATTTCATTTTAAGTTGGAACTTCAGGATAGCCAATATTTTTTTTATGCTTGCGTTTCTGTTATACATAGGCAATAATTAATAAACATTGTAAACATATATAAGTTAGTATATTCAAACGGATGGGTGCGTTGGCGCTGCTCTCCTTTCTCGTGTCTCTTTTATTCTTTTCAGACAGACAGACTGCACACTCGATTCCGAATGTAGGAATAGTAGTTTTCTGCATTGCGTTTTTTGATCATCGAATTACTACTACCTAAAATTTGTTGAATTGCTCTTGAAGCGACTTCCTATGAATTTATTTTTGCTTTAACTAGATCCGATTTAAAAAATTTTAAACGTGTTACAACTCTTATCTCTTACATCTCGAGTCATGCCGTTTGGAAGAGTCGTTTCTTAAATTCTGTTATCTTAATTTAATATATCTATTTTATCACTTAATATGAGCATAATACATAATATAATACTTTCACCTGAAAACATACACTAGTTAATATATGAAATAATCTAGTCAAGCACCAATGAGTTAAATTTATTTCAAAATTATTTTTTCCTCAAGTGGTTCAACTCTTAACTTAAAACATGAAAACTTCATTAACTCACAACAAAATACTAACTTTACTTATATAAACAATATTTATTAACTTTTCGAAATAATAACTGACGTGACTTGAATTAAATTTGACTAACCAAAGCAATCTGATTTATTTATTTACTGAATTTAATTTTAAAAAACTTTTCCAAAATTTAATTAACGTTTAAAAAAGTAATATATTTCTTTGAACGTAAATCCTTACGATAGGCCTACCTTCAATAATTCTCGAAGTCCCTAAGTCCTTGAAGTTAAAGTTGAATCAATGCCTGGATGGATTCTTCTAAAGAAAGTCTCCAACAGTTTCATCAAGATTGGTAGAAATGTTGTCTAGATATGCTGGTCGCTCGGATTATCTCCGGGATGTCTTCTTAGTATAGCTGCTACTTTTCTTGGAGTTCTATGATGTCTTCTAAATTTTAAATCGGTCATCGGTAGTTGTGTGACGATAATAAGTACAAGATACTACATTTATAAGTACTTATGATTCTAGTAGAGATGATCCCGTGACAACTTTACGTCCATTAGCCTCGATGACTTCTATTAGACTAACATCACTTCTCATTTTGAAAGAGAAAGCTATCAGGGTAGTTTCAATGCTGCCAACTTTATGTTTTTGCCAGCACTAATTCATTTTTGATTTTGACTTTTTTAATTTGACTTTTCCCTCCTAATTTCAGAATAGAAGTACTTTTTGTCTCTTGGTAATTTTCTTCACTCAGTATTCATCTTTTAATTGTTGTCAAGTTGTGGGAGGAGCTTATTTCTCTTGCAGTTTCTCCCTGTCTGTATTACATACATTCCTGGTCAGACACGAATCTTTTGATTTAGTTGGTGATCTAGTGTTAATTACTCATAACTCATTAACGGATTGTTAGATTTTGATGATTTTACGCTCATTGTATTCGTCTTGATTTTTGCCTTTGACTGAAACTTGACTCGTAGCTCTAGCTTCACTGGTTCTTGAATTATTACACCTTAAAAAGTTTTCTTAATTTTTCTTAACTACTTTTTGTTAATTAAGATTTTTTCTTAACTTTTTTCATTTGATTGGGTAAAGGTTATGTTCAAGCGAATTTATCTGTTTTTTGTTTTTTCTTTCGATGTTTATTTCTTCAGAAATCCTTCTTCAAACTTGGCGTTTTTTTCGTTTTGATTCTTTTTGGCATTATCCCCTATCCTTGCTATTTTATCATAAAAGTTTGAACTTCTATTAATTTATACATATAGGCCAACTGACAACAGTGAAAAATTAAGTAAATTTTAAAATGAACAATAATATAGTTTTGCCTACATGTATGAATTAAAATATTTGGGATTAAACTCATTGGTACACAGGCCTATGATTGAAATGTGTGATCTTTTGTTTTGTAAAATGTATTTCAGGTGTTTGAGTTAAATATTAAATTATAGGCTCCGTATATTTACTATGTTGAAAATCCCTGACGGCATGGACTCAGATATAGTTGGTTGTTTGTCGGCCTAAGTAGTTTCTTTTGAGGAACCTAAACAAGAAGAATTGAAAATAATAAACAATGATTCATACATATAACAGTCAATTTTTTTCATTAGCTTTAATAATTCAACAAACATTAAATAAATATTAAAACATATGCAGTTGATGTACAGTATAATTCGCTAGTGTCTACTGGCTCCCTAAGCTACGTATTAACACAGTACAAGAGTTGGGTGCGCTTATGACATATGCAACGGAGAATTCTCTCTCTTTTTCTCACACTGCACATGCATGTCAAGTGATTCTCCTACTTTCTCCTTTCATCTGCCAGTTGAAGTCAGAGAAGGTTAAGCGTTTCACTTTTTAATTTTCCGCACCGCGCCTAAAAAAGTTTCACTTCAAAAATTTCTGTATGGACCTGAAAACATTGCAGGCTAATGTGAGAATTTCGTCATTCGGGAACTATTTTCTTTACAAATTGAATCAAACTGTTGGGTAAAAATTGCTAATTTTGTGGGAGTATTTGCTATGTTTATCACCTTAATTTTCTAGGATTTTTAAAACATTTCTGTTTTGGGCCTGACAAAATCTAATCAGCGTTAATAAACTAAATTCTGTAAAATATATTTTTTTAATTCACACTAATGAATTTTAAAGGACAAAGCTGATTCAGTTGTCGTGGTCTTATAATTATTTGTTCTTTACATTCCAAAGTTATAGAGCTTAATAGATTTACATCACGGAAGATATTAAGTTGTTAAATTTAACAACGTACATGTCATGCCAAGCTATAGTTATGAAGTTTAATTTAACCGTATGTATGCGTCCCACCTACAAAGATAACCTTGAAATATAAATCAACATATCTAGGCCTATCAATTGTATAAGCAAACATGAATATTAATAAGCATTTTAAAATTAAATCGTTTAGTAACTTATGTGTCTTTAAAATACAATATTCAGACCCTTACATTAAAGTAATTACTTTTACTTACTGATTACTGGTAAATTAGCAATACATGGGTATTTAAAGTACAAACAGATTATTTGTTGTCTGAGAACCAACTACGAGGCCTAATTGTTAATAAATGCTTTTTAGATTATATATTAGCAAATATGATAGGAAAATTGTCATTTGCAACATTTTGTTGACGTTTTTATGTTTACCATATCAATGGATAGAATTATCTCATTTTGGTTTGCAATTTATTTTTAATGGATCTCACTATAGGCTACATGTAAAAGTATCTTGAGGATCCTATTTCTTCCATGATAAGTTGATTTGATTTATATTTTACATCTATAGTATTATTTGTCTTTAAAATATAATATTAAAACCATTACTTTATTATACCTGTTACTTACAGGGCGTCAGTCACTTGATCTCTAAAATTAGTTTGATACTAAAATTCACAACATTTTAAGAAACATTTATAAAATCCCATTAATTGAAACAATATTTAAGTATATCTATATATATAAAAGCGAAATACCACTCACTGACTCACTCATCACGATTCCTCAAAAACTACCGAACGGATTGAAATGAAATTTGGCATGTAGCTTCCTCTAGGGCCATAGGTGCTTACTAAGAAAGGGTTTTTAAAAAAATTTGAAGTTTTAGGGGGGTTTGGGGGATCAAAGTTATTAAATCACGATTTCTTCAAAACTACCAAACGGATTGGAATGAAATTTGGTATGTAGCTTCTTCTAGGGCCATAAGTGTTCACTAAAAAAGGGTTTTAAAAAATTGGAAATTTTAGGGGGGTTTGGGGGTAAAAATGACTAAATCACGATTTCTCCAAAATTACCGAACAGATTGGAATGAAATTTGGTATGTAGCTTCCTCAAGGGCCTTAGGCGCTCGCTAAGAAAGGGTTTAAAAAAAATCAAAATTTTATTGTGGGTTTGGGGGGATCAAAGTTATTAAATCACGATTTCTTCAAAACTACCGAAAGGATTGGAATGAAATTTGGTATGTAGCTTCCTCAAGGGCCATAGGTGCTCACTAAGAAAGGGTATGAAAAATTTTAAAATTTTAGGAGGGGTTTGGGGGATCAAAGTTACTAAAATCATAATTTCAGATCTTTTATTATGACAATAGTGCTTTTATTATTTAAGATCTATATATATATAAAAGCCAAATACCACTCACTGACTGAACACTTAAAAAGAATACAATTACGTTAAAAAGACTGAAAATACCAACCACCACGGGCAACGCCGTACGGGTCAGCTAATTAAGTATATATTACAAGTCAGAATCAAGTGTGGCGATGCGATCCTTGCACGAAGATCCGCAGAAAAAGTATGATATTGGAGCAAAAAAAGTCACACTAGATGATATAATGGATTTAATGAAGGAAATGAAAAATGATTTTCGGAGGGTGGAGGAGGGCCTTGGAAAGTCTTTAGAAGCTTGCTTCACAAAAATCAATGAATTGAGGAGTCTTATAGTCAAGCAAAATGAGAATCAGGAAAAATATATGGAGGAGATGGAGAAACTGGTCACAGAAAATAATTTTCTAAAAAACCAAATAGAGGCACTGCAGATAAAGGTAGAAGACATAGACCAGTATGGAAGAAGAAATACCTTGGAAATTCATGGTGTACCGGAATTGCTTGGCGAAGAAGCGGCGAATGTAGTGAAGGCGGTTGGAGAAGCACTAAATTTCCCAATCGAGAACGTAATGATTGACGCTTGCCACCGTCTAAGAAAAAGGGTGGGGTCAGATGAACCTCCGGGACTGATTGTAAAATTTGTAAGGTGATATGATGATGCTGAAGAGCTGCTGCGAAAGAGGAGAGGGAGAAACGGGATTTTTCTACACAACACATGAACATGCATGTGGACCGTCCTGTGTATATTAACGAGAATCTCAGTCCGGGTAAACGAAGACTGTTTGCGCTAGCCAGGGAAGCCAAGAAAACAAATGGTTGCAAGTACCTATGGATAAGAAGCGGGAAAATACTTACTGGAAGAGTGAAGGACAGGCTGTAAAAGAAATAAGTACTGTAAGTGATTTACATTTAATGTGTTAGATTAAGTTTTTCTAATGGGTTATGTCTTTATTTCATTCTTTTGTTTGTTTTATGGAATTCTGTTTTTTTGTTTGTTTTGTTATGAATGGGGAGTACTAGTTTTGATTTTAATTTGGAAAACACAATGAGATCTGATCTGTTATTCATACATGTAAATATACGTAGCCTAAGACACAACTTTCATACTCTTCTAGTTTTCTGGAAAGCTTAAAAGAAAAACCAGATATTGTTGCATTACAGTATGTATCTGAAATCTGGATAAATTCCGATGAAATAAATCTTTTTAAGATATCTGCATACAATATGTTTGCAGAATGTAATGATAACTATCGTGCTGGGGGAGTAGCTGTTTACGTTAAAGATTGTTATAATTGTTTGTCCACTTCGATAAACATGACTTCAGCGGACTGCTTGAAACTGGTTTGTGGGAATTCAGATAAGGAGTTTGAGGCTTTTATTATCTATTGATATCGTCTATTCCAAGTTCAAGCTTTTTTACCTGAACTAAAAGAAGTCCTTTCAAATTGTAAGGCAAACAATGTAGTGTTTACTGGGGATGTAAATATTGATATTTTGAAAGATCTTTGTAGTAGTAGAGATTATTTAGTTTTAATGAATAGCCATGGGTTTCAATCATTAGTCAATGAACCTACCAGAGTAACTAGTGTGTCCAGTAGTTGTATTGAGCATTTGTTTTTCAGAGGCAGGGAAAATTCAATTTGTGATACTAAGGAAGAGCAAGTTGGTTTGACTGATCATGGTATTATAAGTTTTTTTTTCAAGTTTATGAATGTAAAGGATAAATGTTACAATTATAAGAATAATGTAAATTTCGAATCTAATCATATAAATTATACAAAATTAATTCAGATATTGGCAATAACCTATTGGCATTCGTTGTTTCGAGAAACTACTGTGTCTCAAGCCTTTCAATTGTTCATTAATAGATTTAAGGATTGTATTGTATTAGCTAAGGAAACCCATTTGTGTCATGCTACACAGGTACCTTTAAAACCATGGATTACTTTGGATTTGTGTAAGCGCATTAATAAGAGGAATATTCTGTCAAAAAATGTTACAAACAGCCGACAAATGAAAAATTAAAAAAATACTTTATTTCTTACAAAAATAGATTATCTACCGACATCAGACAAGTAAAAAAACATTGGGTGTGCTTAAGACCACACGTTAGAAGTGATAACTTCTATGACCGATTTATATTTTTATCAGTATTAATATAAGAGGAGAATAAGGGTAAATAATTTAAAACATTAATGACTTTGCTGACTTTGGTATTTAATATACATATAACACAAATATCATATATATATATACATACATACTATATCTCGAGCGGTGACGGTCGCGAGTTTGATGCTTTTTCCTCTCCCAATAAGAAGTGCTATGTAGTATATTCGCGTTGCGTACATATATATATATATAGATACATACTATATCTCGAGCGGTGACGGTCGCGAGTTTGATGCTTTTTCCTCTCCCAATAAGAAGTGCTATGTAGTATATTCGCGTTGCGTACATACATATATATATATATATATATATAATACATACTATATCTCGAGTGGTAACGGTCGCGAATTCAATGCTTTTTCCCCAAGCAAAAAGTGCCCAACGCCGCTAAAGAAGTTTTCACTTCAAAAATTTGTATTATAAGGAAACTTTAATAGAGAATAAGGGTAATATAGGAGCCAAATGGAGAGTTGTTAATGAAATTCTGGGACTCGATAGTATCAAAAGAACAATAAGTTTGTAATAAAAACGCATTCAGACGAGTACATTACTACTCCGGAGGATATTGCACAATGTTTTAACAATTATTTTATAAATTGAATATAAAAGGTAGCATTAGCAATAGAGATTATTTGGATGGTGGACAAAATATTTTTTCATTTCCAAAATACTGTAAATCAATATTTATGAACCCTATTACAGAAATTGAAGTTATTAATACAATTAATAAACTACATAGTAAAAAGTCTGCAGGTAGGGATGGAATTAGTACTAGGATGTTAAAGAGAGAAAGCTTGGTTGTTGGTGATATCTTGGCTGAACTGTTCAATTTTAGTATTGAAAAGGGGGAGTTTCCTGATCTGTTAAAAAGGGCAGTTGTTATTCCAACTGTTTTTTCTTTAAGAAAAATTATAAAAAAGACCCAACAAAGTATATACCTATTGCTCTTCTTTCAGTTCTTTCTAAAGTATTTGAAAGGGCAATCAAAGTAAGACCAATTTCCTATTTGAACCACATTCACTATTTTAGTGACAACCAGTTTGGTTTCAGAAAAAATCTTAGTACAGAAGACAGCTTGATAAAGTAATGACAAATATTTTTAAACCTTTAAATAATGGGGGAAAAACAGTAGGGCTTTTTATTGATATCACAAAGGCTTTTGATACAGTCGACCACGAGGTATTGTTGAAAAGGCTATGGGAGTTAGGTGTAATATGGTCAGGGTTCATAGGTGGTTTACTAGTTATGTACTAAATCGTACACAATGTGTAAGAATTGGTTTGTTTGTTAGTTGGAGAATTAATAGTCCAAAGTGGTGTTCCACAAGGTTCTGTCCTTGGAGCATTATTATTTCTAATTTATATCAATTCGCTCTGTACAGGCCAATTCAAGGGAGAGTTAACTACCTTTGCAGATGATGCTGAATTTGTATACCGTGGTAGGGACTTGGAAACTGTTAGAAGGGATCTTGAACAAGACCTACTTTCTATCCGCTGGTGGTTTACACAACACTATATGGTGCTCAGTAATAAAACAAAATATATAATTTTTGAACTGAAAAAAGACTATAACTTTGACCATAGAGTTCAGTATCATTCGTTGTCATGTAAAAGAGAAAATAGATGTAATTGTGAGACATTAGGCGGTGTAAAAATTTTAAAATACCTTGGGGTTACTTTGGATTGTAGAGTCAGTTGGAAGTACCATGTCAAGGAATTAAACAGCAAATTATTGACAATATTAAAATACATGTATCACATAAGATCAGTTTGTGGTTATGAATTATTAAAGATTATATACTTTGCACTTGTTCATTCCAAGTTGAGTTACGGCGTGTTAGTTTGGGGCCGTACATACCTATCCACACTAATGCCCGTCATAGTATCACAAAAACACATTATCAAATCAACGCTCTTTAGATCAAGAACTGATAGCTCTGAGACATTATTCAGACAGTTGGGTATATTATCTTTTCGTAGAGTTTATGTCAGGACGGTATTGAAGATGGTATTTATAAACAAAATGGCTGTGCGCAAATCTTCATTGGTCTCCTCACATAGGGAAAAGTTCTGCATTTTACCAAAATCTAGGCTGACTTTTTATCAAAAAACCTACTTTTACCACGCACCAAAGTTTTTTAATTCCATGAGCTATAACATTATCTACGTTTTAATAAACAGCTTTTACTATATAAATAACTAGCTGCCCGATCCGGCTTTGCACGGATAGACAAATCAAAGTTAAATGTATATTAACAAAAAAAAAAAAAAATGTATCAATAAATATATTACACTATGTATTTCTTATGGGGATTTTTAGTAACTTTGATCCCCCGAATCCCCCCTAAAATTTATAATTTTTGGAAAACCTTTCTTAGCGAGCACCTAGGGCTTTAGAGGAAGCTACCTACTAAATTTCATTCCAATCCGTTCGGTGATTTTTTTTAGTAACTTTGACCCCCCAAAACCCCCCTAAAATTTATAATTTTTGAAAACCTTTCTTAGCGAGCACCTAGGGCTCTAGTGGAAGCTACATACCAAATTTCATTCAAATCCGTTCTGTAGTTTTAGAGAAACCGTGATTTAGTAACTTTGTCCCCTTCAAACCCCCTTAAACTTTCGAATTTTTTTAAAACCTTTCTTACATAGCACCTATGGCCCTAGAAGAAGCTACATACCAAATTTCGTTCCAATCCGTTTGGTATTTTTGGAGAAATTGTGATTTAGTAACTTTGATCCCCCAAACACCCCCTAAGATTTCGAATTTTTTGAAACCCTTTCTGAGTGAGCACCTATGGCCAAAGAGGAATCTACATACCACATTTCGTTCCAATCCGTTCAGTAGTTTTTGAGATTTTGTGATCAGTCAGTGAGTGAGTGAGTGGTATTTGGCTTTTATATATATAGATAGAGAATAAATTTGATTTACTCTGAGTTGTTGTTAAATATACACTTACTATGTATTTTTAACCATAAGTTTTTGTTTTGTTACAGGAAATACTGTATTCTTGAGCGGGGCTGCAGCAACACCAATAGATTTAGCAAAGTCCATGACCGAGTATGGCAAGAAAAGTGGTTTGAAAAATGTTACTGTTTGTCACATGCACACAGAAGGAGCAGCGCCTTACACAAATCCTGACTGCGAAGGTAAGTGTCATCAGAGAAAGTGACTATCTTAAAGATTTTTTTGTGTTTAAACGCACTGTCTTCAAAATAAAGACATCGAGCCTTTAATTTATACAGTGATTTGGAAATATTGGTATAATAGTTTTTTTTGTACATTTTTGTTTTTAATTTTTTGTGTACCGAATAAATTAAATTTTTGTATTGTTCCTAACCTTTAGGAACCTTTACAGTTCAGTCTTGTTCATCTGTCTGTGTGTTACAGTAACGTAGGTATTTATATGGTTTTACTATTCCCAAATACAAACTGAAGAGAAGTTGAAAAACAAATTCTAGGTTGGAGTACAAAACCTTCCGTGAATAATGGAGTATTTTACCTGTGCATCCCATCGTGTATGTTATCTTTGAACAGGTCTTTAAATGCCATCAAACATGCTAGATTAGATTAGATGGGTTGGGGTGGGGTGGACATCTAGTTTTTCAGACTCCTTTTACAACAACACTAGGCTCATTAAGTTTATCGGATAGCTGGATTTTTCCGAAAAAGGGTCTATTTTAACATTTTCGGAATTGGCTTTGCGTTTAAGCGACTGGAGTAAGCTATCCGCACATACTACGGTCGCGTATACACATTTTATAACTTTAACGTTTATGTACTATCATCGCGTTAACACATTCACTGCTAAGGACGCACATGTGAGCTTGACACTGAACACTATGAGAAGCGACCGACGCACAGTGCATTGGGAGTATTTTCAATACACAATGCATTGCTTGCTTCGCACGCCAACCCCCGTATTAGGAGAATTTTCAATACACAGAGTGTTGCGTCACTTTTAAGACTATGTGCAATAGCGCGTGTAGACAGAGTCATTACTTTGCAAATCGCAGTACGTTCCCATCTTATTTTTTTTTCTGAAATTCTGAAAGCGATTCGGATAGTTGCAATTTTACTGTACATTTAGAGAAAGTCTATTATAATAAAACCATAGACTCAAGAAATGCTGGTCTTGTTGAATTTTTATTTGCAACTGACTTGAATTGGAATGTCCGTAGGCCAGAGCTGTATCATCAGCAAATGCTATCATGATGCCATTGAATGGTCCTGAGAACAAGTCATTAATTAATAAAGATAAGAAGCAATATCGGACCCAGTACTGAACCTTGAGGTACACCAAATGCAATGAACGCCGTGTACTCTGAGGAACCAATTATTACAAACTGCTTCCTATTTCCAAAGTAAGACTGACACTAAGGCAAGACCATCCCTCTTATTTCAGCTGATTCCAGCTTTTTTTCCAAGAGCCATGATTTACTGTATCAAATGCTTTCTTGATATCCAAAAAAAACAAGCCTGATACTTTCATTGCTAAATTCAAATTGGTATACATTAGACATACAATTATGTAATCCAAAAGTGACTAGCATGGACAATTTTAATTTATTTAAAAAAGACATTAATCGTTTTTTTATCAATGTCTCAAATATTTGAGAAAATACAGATAGTAAAGAAATCATTCAATAATTTAAACCTCATCCGATCTTCCAGATTTAAAAATAAATTGTAGTTTAAAAAACTAAAAATAGCAAACCGAACTAAAAATTTGAAAATAATTGTAAAAAAGCGTGGGGTGCTTGGCATCAAATGTTAAAAATATTTCATTGGTTGATATTTATAAAAGTAAAGTTATTATAAAAATATAGTAAAACGAATATAGTTAGAGAAGTTTTTTTAAACTTAAGGTGCACAAGTCTGGATCTTCTCCTCTCCTTTTGATTTTTTAAAGAAATTCTTGATTTTTGTACCAACTTTTATTTTTCACTTTAATTGATTCGGTTCATAATACAGGCTTGCACTATTTAATATTTTCAAATTTGTTTTATATAACAATTTGTTATGGGGCAATAGAAATAAACTAAGATCTGATTTAATCTATACTAAACTAATAGTTCATAGGGAACATGTCTTTCCATGTATATTATCATTATGTATTTAATCAAAATACTTATATAAAGCAGTTAGTTTAGCTTTACAGTTTTGGCTGATTTGATTTCACTTCATTATGTTAACACAGAAACTTAACATGTTTAAAAAACAATGTCTTAATTTGTTGCCTGTTATTAAAAACATCGACAGTCTGTTTTGACTATAAATTTTAATTGTTTTAGTTTTCTCTTACAATTTATTTTTTAAATAAATGCTTAAATAAATGAAACACCATCTTTCTTATGATAAGACTGGGTAAATAATTATCAAAGAATGGTTTCTGTTAATACTTGTTCGAGATAAAGTTATATAGCCTACATACGTCTAAAATGTGTCAGGCTCATGGCTAGATAATACATTGATGTTTGCAAGAGTAGCATAACTTTTTGTTACTTAACAAGGTTGAAAAAAGTAGTGCCTTTTGATAATAATTATTCCCAACTAATATTAAACTACCGTAAAGATAATGATAAAACTCGTCTTACCTATAAACAATTATTAACGTTAGAATACTAACCATATTTTTATATTGTTTACCACTAACCATTAGTAAATTTGACAACTAATTGTTATTATTATACAGGGTGTATCAGAGCGGGTGGCCGGCTTGTATAGCATTGAAACACGAGAATACTTAGACATTTAGTTTAAACTGATAACCCCCAATTTCGACCCCAAGGAATTCAGGGAAAATGTTTTCAACCCTCTAAAATGCCCCAAAAGGGTATTTTTTTGGGGGGTGGGGTTGGTTTTTGGGAAATTTTCAAATGTAAAGGTAGGTCGTGTTGTACCTCATTTTAAAGGTCTCGGTACACTGATCATTAAAACAAAATTTTTTCATTTACCTTGCACCGTCAATACAGGATGGCCCGAAACATCATAAAAACTTAAGTTTACATATCATTTTACATCTGACATAAAAATTTTTTTAACAGCTTCAATTTTTAAGTACATTGACAAAGATGTGACCTTTCAAACAATACCTAATTTTGGTAGGTTTTCTCACATTTTTAGCAGGTTTCAAAATTTACAACTTTTAGAAGTTTAACCCTAGAACTGGCATGGTTAACTTTAGGTGGGACATCAGGTATACAACCTTTTATTATCAATATATTCATTTATACAAAATTTATAGAAGAAATACCCTTCGTTTAGATTCGGAAACATTCATACGTCTTCGTATAACATAATATGTACATAAAGTATACGACTACATAAGCTAACTTTTGATCTATAAATATGACAGAGTACTTTAAATGGGGAACTTTCCTTTCTTTTCAATGAAGTTTAAAAATCCATTTTGTGAAATGTACAAAATTGTTGCCAAGTTCCAATATGGCGGCCAACTTTTAAATTTGTTATGGAACACCCTGTATTTTATGGAGTTTCAGGTGTAAAACAATATTTTAAGAATGTTTTATTCTTGGGTATTTAAAAAAATCTTCAGCCGTTTAGGAAAAACAGTCACTTAAAAGTTCATCAAGTTTGATGATAGGCCTACAAATAATTGATTCCCACCCAGGGCTCTGTAGCAAGGGCTGTACCATTTTGCTCATTTACGGTGACCCAGTATAGATCGCCTATGACGTCACTGCGAAGACTACAGCAGCGGACTCCTTGTGCGCGCTGTCGTTTACTCGCTGTTGTAACTCGACGGAAAAGCTTCAGTAAAATAAAACTTAGTTATTCTTAATCTACATAAAGTACGGATTCTAATAGTATAAAAACTTTTATTTTAACAGGTATTTTGAATTTTAATAATTGAAAATATTTGAGAATTATCACTGACTGACATGCAAAAGTTAAAAGTTACCAAATCGGACTTAAAATGCGGCCGCTAGAGTGCGAACACATATATAAATATATACATATATATATATATATATATACATAAAACGTATTCTGGGGACCATGATCTGCTCATTTGCTACTCCCGACTTTAGGTCTTACCATAAGGGCCACTGCATAGCTAATTTTTCCTATGGAAATTCACTAAAACATTATAAATTGATGAAAAGTAATAAATACATTTGATATCGTATTTTAATCGCGCAACCTCAATTTCAGCATTTGCAATCTATACCGTTGTAGATGAAGAACATACTTAATCCAGTAAATAAACAAACACACACACACACACAAGACATTTTGAGATGGGAAAGTGAGGTAATTCTCCTATTTAGTTTGAATACGTAATTCACAAGAGCTGTAAGCTACTGTGAATGAAAATGGTTTTATAATTTATATTAATAAAACTTGTGACTTAAGTACGGTATTCACATGTGAGATACCTTTTTTATCATAATTTAACTTTCTTAAAGCTGTAAACATATTCAATAGAACAGCTTTAATATTTTTTTATTATAATTTTCAATAGTAAAGTTGTTCTTCAGCGTAAAACTTTTATCATTTGACTAAATTCTTGATGTACGAAAGCTGTAAAGATTAATTTGTGAGACAGCTTTAACATTGTTAAATTTTGTGTACTGTAAATATTCACCAGCTAAAAAGTGTCGATATTTTTACTATATAATTTTGTATTTACAAAACATAGAAGTACCTATACAAAAACTGAGATATTTTGCAAAGTTGAAAATATATTTTTAACCACCTCTACACAACAAATATAAATTCTTCTTACAGAGCTGGAGAACTGAAATTTCACACATTTTTTAATAGTAAATGATGAATTGAAAAAGTGCAACACTTGCATTTTGATTAATGTACTTGCGTCTAATAGGTGAACATGTATGTAACACTACCTCAACACAACAAATAAACGATAATGTTATAACTTCCCATGAAGGTAGAGGACTGAAATTTGGCAGATTTGTTTCTTAATTACATATAAAGAAACACCCAACATAATAAATATTAATTCTTTTAACTTGCCAGAGAGCTGAAGGGCTAAAATTTAACACATTTATTTCTTTCGTGGTAAATAGGAAAAGTAAACGACACATTTCTTGTGTTTAGGCTGGCCGCACACTGAGGCAGCATTTTGTTGTACAGCACGTGCTTTGGACATTTTGCTTAGAGAATTTTGCGTTATTGCTCTCTCCGTGTGCTGGCGAACATTGAGCAACTAGCGGTATCATTCAACCTTGCGTCGATGTCAGTAGGCTACACAAAGACGTGTGAGGAAGGCTCGCACGTCGATTTGCTCCGAGTGTTTTGTTGCATCGTGTTCAATCGGGAACTAGGCGTCCGGCACTGCTTCGAGCGCTCTACGGTGCTGTAGAGCATTTGTTCTGTCAGTGTGCGTTGTCCCATTTGAATACATGGAGAGCTAGTATTCAGCAAAACATTTTGCTGTAGAGCACTTGCTTTGAGCAGAATGCTCTCTCAGTGTGCGGCCGGCCTTGTTTACATAACAATTTTACTCCAAGTATTATGTAATAATGCTAAATATGAATCTACATTAATTTGTCAAAATCGGGTTAATATTTTCATAACATGTATAACATTTTTCTATTTAAGGGTAAATATGGTGGGGGGGGGGGGGGGGGGTTATTTTGCTTAACATTGGACAGCGCTGAGTAGTTTTGCTACATATTTATACATATAAAGGTAGAGTGAGGGTAGGGTTGCCATATGTCTGATACCCAAAAAGAGGACATTTGTTATATTCTGACACCCAAAAAGAGGACATTTTATGTTGCGGTGGCTAGGGGTTTGATATGTAATATCCCACATAAAAAAGGGAAGGTCCGGGGAAAACATTAAAAAATTAAACCTTCAGAAACGGGTTTGAACCTGTTTTTTTTTGCTTTTTTCGAATTTACCTGATACAAAATATGTTTAATGCATTTTTATAGTTCGTAATTGGTAGATAATGGAAAGAAAAAACTACAAAAATGTTTGGAACTATGTAAATAAATTAACTTGTCACTACAACTAAATACTGAACAAAACAACAGTGAACGGTGAACGAGACAGTCGAAAATGACCCATACAAATGCAATGCAATGTAAACGTGAAGAATGGAAGACAAACAGGAAACAGGTGTTATGGTTGCGCGCGCAATCGAACTATTTACTGCTCACTTACTTCTTTCTTCTTTCGATGACAGTCGACGAAAACGACAGTAGTAAGAACAACGGAGACGTGATCAACATACCAGCGTAACCGTAGCATATCAACTATCGCATCAAATGTGAAAGAACTGTTATAATAATGCGTATTATGTTGTAAGCATTCACAAACTAAGTCAAATTCATGAAATAATTTTCCAATTTAGTCCTTCCTTGCGTTATTTTGTGAATATATTAATACATTACTTCCAATAGTCAAAAAAGAGGACATTTCCTGTAATTTAGGAAAATCCCCAGGGCCATTTTTTTTTAACCTCAAAACCCGGACATGTCCGGAGAAATCCGGACGTATGGCAACCCTAAGTGAGGGGCATACTAAAGATAAATTAATATAGTCTAATAACAATTTGAATCGAATGAAACCTCAATCTAATAAACATCACCCTTGTTTAACCATTTTATTAGTAACAGTGTATGTTGTTAAGGCAGTACAACATTTATAAACATAATAAACTCGACACAACTGTGCATCACATTTTATTTTAATTTCTGAGATTTTATAAGTGTTAACTTGTGTTAATAGTTTTGTTTTTTTGAAAACAATCTGGAACATTTATTGCAGAAATAAAGCATGTGTATCACAAATAAAAATCCATTTCCTTTCATTTTTAGAAAAAAATGGAATCGTAACGCAAAGGAACGTAATAATCCCGGATGATGTAAACGTACACTAGAGCGAGGTCAAGAGCATTTGCCGCGTCTACGTGTGATATGAGTTCAGTTAGAGCGTTCACCTCCTCCTCGCTTTCCTCTGAGCCGATCAACGCTGTATAGAACAGACACTAGCAGATGTCCCCGCACTTAATTTACACCTTAACAAGTCAATACGTTGATATTATTCATGAAATCTGCCAATTCCGAATTCCCGCTAAACCGAACAGTGCCCGGACCCAATTAGTTCGGAATAGAAGGACTTTACTGTATTATGATTTCTAAAACATAATTTTTACAAACGCGTATTTTTTTAATTTTGGTTTTATTATTATAAATCACACTTTTAAACTGAAAAAAAATCTTCATTTTGGACTATAAAATGGTTTAAAAACATGGTTTAATTATTTTCATACAGGCCTAGTAATCTTAAAAAATCTAAGTATAAGTTTTTATCACAATTTACAAAATTATTTCTAGGAGCTCATTGTTTTATAATTTATGACATTTTGTGGAGTTAAATTTCCTAAATTAATGCGTTTTGAAGATTCTAAAGCTGAATTATATTTTGTTTAGGTATTTTCCGATCATGTTCATTTTTTATGGCTGCCAATGTACGCAAACCTGTTGCTGAAGGTCGATCCGATTGCATTCCTATTTTCCTTTCGGAGATTCCATTGTTGTTCACCCGTAAGATAATAAAACCAGATGTGTGCATTATACAGGTAAATTTCTTTAAAATGTACCTTTTTCATAATTAGCATAGTCATTGCCTAAATTTATTCCTTTATATTTCATACAAAAACTTAATTTTGATTGGAAATTGTATTGCAAAAATGTTATAAAAAGTAATTTGGTATTTTATGAATTAAGGGTGGATAACTTTTGCTATTGTCAGCGCCATGACAATAATGATGATGTCGAAACATTAATGTTGGTGGTAATTGTGATGCAAAGTAGATTAAGGTATAGTGTTCATGTAAAATAAATTTTTTTTAAATGTGCTTGTGTTTTTTATATCAAAACTGTACTTACGTAAAAAGCACACCTCTACATTTAATAATTTAAATTAACTTTTATTGGTATGATTGTCTTTGTATATGTATCTTGTATGTCTTGTTTCTTCGTCTATAAATAACGAGTGAGTGGCCTGCTCACTCTGAATGTTGGACTGTCAGATGTAAACACTAGTAAAAAGGTGTAAAAACATCAAATAAAGGTATTTGAATGGAGTTAAATAGAGCCTATTATTTGATTATGACAATTGTAACAGTAACCGACCTAAACATAGTGGTTTACTACGCTCACGTCTGTTCACTGCTCTCTTAAGGAGTTAAATTGTGGGGAAATTGGGTGAACAGTAAATTTACAGGTATTCACTATCCAGAAAAAATATTAGTTTCAATCTAAAAAGTTGTGAATCTTGTAGACCTTTATTTAAGATGTATAAAATACTGTCTCTGCCTTTTATATATGTATTGACTACTCTTGACTTTGCCAAAAATAATTTCATAAATTTGGTAATCTACAACAAGGCTCTTGATATCCTACACGCGGTAAAAATGTACTTATTTATCCTTCCCACAGAAAGACTTCTCTTGAGAAGTCGCCATTTTAAAGTGGTATAAAACTGTTTAATAAACTGCCTGGCCATATTAGGACAGTGAATTGTCCAAGTAAGTTCAAAATGACCCTATCTATGTATCTGGTGAACAATTGTTTCTAACAGTGGGTGAGTTTTTGCAGCGGGCCTGATTTTCTTTCTGTTGACCATTGTCTATTATGTATATGTGTGTGTGTGTGTGTGTGTGTGTTTAAAAAATTAGTTTAAGGTAAAAAGTGCTATTTGTTGAGTTGATGAGGTTTGTGAAACTAGTTTAGACCAGATTGGTATTATTTGTACTTTGTGACTCTCCACCTGGCTTAATTTTTCCTAATAATTCCTTTAATGTGGTTAATTATAATAAATAAATATTAGTAGAACTCAATGTCATAAATCAGGCCTCATAAGGTTCACCTATCTAAAATGGTGGCTGTACCTTTTGAGGTCGTATTTGCAGCGTCGTGTTCTACAGATAGTGCTAAGTAGCGTGAAGCGTCACTTGAGCATGCGCTATAACGTCTGACCCTCTCTTACTCGATTGTGAGTCTTCAGTACAGTCACTACCAAAAAGTGTTGATATACAATCAACACGACTACATAGCAGACATGAATGAGGTAGGGCAGGCGGCTCTGACTGTACTCCGCCGCGAGAGGGGAAATGTAGTGGGAGCCGGCATAGGAGACTTGCACACCCCCTCTTCGTGCTCCATCCTAATTGGCGCTATCTGTACTAATAAATTATATTGTACATCTCAGCTTATGCTTTCATTTAAGATTTTCTTCAGACTCCTTGTGGGCCGTCCCTCGTAGGAGGTAGCAGTCCACTGAATCCGTATTGAAATAGTTTTTAGTGCCCTGTAACAATGTGCCAAGTTTTGTAGCTCCATATTTAATGATTTTAAAATATTAAGCCGTAACAGGACTTTATACTTACACACAGACACATGTTGTGTGTCAAGTCCAAAGTGAAAGTTGACATTGGAAGTAGAAAGTACAGATAAACTTAATTTGCGTGTAATCAACAATTTATTTTAGATTAACTAATTTCAGAATATTGAAGTTTTTTAAAGGAAAACCTACACAGTTTTATTGGCTGAAAAATAATGTATTCTCAATTTTACGATGAAAAAAAAGTTTAAACATCAACGGTTTACAATGAAAGTAAATTATTGGATCGTTTCAACATTATTCTACTTTGAAATATTACATTCTTAGTACTCTTTAAAAATTATGATCTTAATTCCGTCAACTCTTTCGGCAACAAATAATTCAAAATTTAACATGAAAGTAGGCTAACAAAATTATTCAGTTTTTTGTTTAATGTGGAAAAGTACTAAGTGCAAAAGGAAAATATATTGACAGATTAAGATTTTGCTTTATCAGAAATTTCATGTGCTAGCTTGATTTGGTAGGTGTCTGCAGAAACTTTTCTCTTTATCAGAAGTTCAAAAACATCAAAGCTCATTTTAATAAGTCTGCTATTTTTTTTTCATCCACTTTTACTAATGGTGAAGCTTTATTAGTTCAAGAAATATGAATTCAATGTCATATAAGCGAATTCAATGTCATATAAGCGACTTCAATTTAATTTCTTTTTTCCAGCTAAGACCACTAGATAAGATACAATCTAGCATCCTTCTCTGTGAATGTCCTGATTTGAATTTTTACAAAATTTAAAGAAAAGTATGTTTTTTTAGAAGAATCCAGTTGATAATTTTTGGTATTATTTATAAAGGTATTTGTTTGTGTCAGTCAGTCTTGTATAACATTCATACTGATTTAGTTCTTTGCCGACTGTAGTTCTATTATTAGACCATCATCTCTAGATAAGTGTTATCAACTAGATTAAATTAATGTTGGAATGTGCTTGGCTATACAGCATTTCCATTTCGTGTGGTTTTTTATTAATGTAAAATTATAAAAAAACTAATTAACTCTATTTATGTCAAGTAAACTTGAGGTATTTCAAGTCCCCCTTTTCTATTTTGGAAGAAATAATTTACTTATTTGTGATGTCAGGACTAATATAGATAATTCAGTAGTTTTTGTAATATTTAAATTACTTCATTGAGTATTAGGTTATCTTCAAGACATCAAATTGAACCGTGTTATTTACTTTCTTTTGAGTAGGTTCCTTGACTTTTTTAAATCACTACAATTACAGCTGGTTTCAATGTCAGTACATTATCTAGTTCTTCTTATGCCTAAATAGGATTAATATTATTATATAAACTTATTTATTAATTACTTAAGTAATGACAAAATATAATTAGTTTAAAAACAGAAGATGAATTCAGCAAATTATAAATGAACTGTCTTTGGTGTATGTAAGTTGCAAGGTTATTTGTCTTTTGATTATGATATATATTTTTACTAATGATTACTTTTGTTAAATTAGTTTCCAAGTCTTGTTAATACAGATATATTATAAATTAATTACCTTTTATTCTGGGGGCTCCAGGTTAGCTTGGCTGTTATTAAACTTCCTTTAATAGAGTTTAAATAAGCACAGATGTATGTGATTCAGTTATAATTTAATTAAATTTAAATAAGCACAGATGTATGTGATTCAGTTATAATTTAATTAACAATTTAATATAATGTTTTGTATGAGATATTATTTTTTACAATTTTATCTTTTGTTAACAAAAAACACATTCACTCCTCAATCACGCACATTTACAAAATTTACAACAGTCAACGTTGTAATATGGATCCGAACCAAATCATGAAGTCAGTCGCTTAATTTCAATACATGTAGTTGGGCGTAGCCCCTATTCAAAATTAATCCGAACTATACTTTGAAGTTTGCCGCTATACGCAGACGACATCAAATGTAAATAAAGCGCCAGAGTATAGTTTATAAACAGTAAATAACAATATCTGTATTTGGGGCGTAGCCCCTATGCAACCATACTAACGAATATTGCCGCTTTACTCAGGTGTCATGAAATTTAAATAAATTCTTTAGTTTACAAACAGTAAAAAAACAACTGGTGCATTTGGGGCATAGCTCTCTGCATATTTGGTTTCAATAAATCACAAGTTACTAATAAAAGAATACGTTCAGAAAACTACATTTCAATTCTTTTTACAGTGATGCCAGATTGATGGAAGCAATATCACAATAATTTAGTCATTCTGTATAAATGAAAAATATACAAAGGTCGATTGCAGCTAAGTACGAAACTATGAAATTTATATCATTTACTAACTTCCTACCACTAAGGAGTCTACTAAAATATTTGCTATATGTTATTTGATTCGAAAATAAAATAAAAAATATGATATGATATTTCTTTAAGCAACCTTATATCCTATAGAACAAACTTAATCTGTAAAATATCTCACCGGTTCAAAATAGTTTAATATTTGGTTGTACTACTGTGTCCTTAAACGGACGCGATATTGCAGCCAGACGCAGCTTTAAATGTAAAGTGCTTTAACATGGACGCAATAATGATAAAAAAGTATATATGTATTTGTAATTCTTGTGTATGCTCTGTTGTTTTTAAATTTATCAAGTACAATTTTAAATATTAAATTAATCGCTTCTTACGGCCTTTCCCAAGTCTTTAGAGTCCTCTTTTGTATTGGGGTTAGGTGGAAGAGAGGACTAAATAGTCCTAACCTCCCCCCAAAAAAATAAAGTCAATATCTATCTATCTACCCGGAACATCAAAGAATGATCGGTTATACGGAACACTCGTCATAATGACCACAATTTTCATTCATTTTTTGGAGGGATTGCAAACTCTTGAATCATTTGTTTGTATTAAGCAATTGAATGGGATAAATTATCACACAAAAGTAAACATTGGGAGTAGTCACAATGTATCATAATATCAGATTGTATAATTCAATACTCCTTTTTACTATCCACTGACCCCACCCTGGCCTTCCTACATTTATTTTGTGCAGTAGGCCTACAGCTAAAGCCTGAATGAACACTGTGAAAAGTTTTTCATAGCAGGAAATGTCTATCTGGAACTTAAGGTGATATTTCCTACTATTTAACAAATCAAGTGGTTATCATAAATCATGAAGGTGAGGAATGTTTAAATTGTACATCTTACTAGTACAAAGTTCAGTATAGGTCACAGTCCAAAATACATTATCGACTTGTAATTATCTCAAGATAAGCTATCTTATATTATATTCGTTGTTGATAGCCTTAGAACTTTATAATATATTATTTATATGTTGTCAACTGTAGTCTGTAGTTTTACTTTACCTTTATTATGCGGCTACGGCTACATGTTTCACTGCCACAGGCAGCATCATCAGGACGGCTATCTATGTCCGCTCAAACACTCGTATTTCACAACACTTAATTTAACATATATTTTCGTACCTTGGTTGTACACGTCAAAGAAGTAAATTTTATTAAAGTGTTTCGTAAATGATTTTGTAACATTTTCTGTTTGAACAAGAAATATCTCTTCAATTATTAATATGGACTTTAATAGGAAAAAGCAGGAGAAATAATTTAAAGTATTTAATTAAAATAAATTTACTATAAAACTATTATTATATACCCAACATAAAAGAACACACAATCATTAAGGACTTAAAATTTAATACAGACAAGAATATCAGGAAGGCAGTGCTTAACAATTTCTATACTAAAGTTTCCAACATAAACTGGTGAATTATCAAAGCCCATGTGATAAAAATGAACAAACAACAATTTTACATTCTTTAGTTCAGTAGGGTAAAGTAGTATTCTCTTGATTTAAATAATTTCATATCGGATAAACGTTAATATTTTATACATGAATATAAAAGTTTGAAATCATAGCCTTACGTTGATACTAAAATCATTGAAATAAAGAGTGGAGAGATGTCTAACATGTTTTATTTTATTTTTAGTAAACAAATGATTTTAAATAATAATAAAATAATACATAATGAATATCAAATATTAATTAACAAATAAATTCATATCCGACATGAATTTTAACTTAGAATTTCTTAACTATACGCATTTCATATTTATTATTTATGTTAACCCATAGGGTAAGGTTACAGATATTGTGAAATTTTTTCAGTGGTGGGGTTAATTTTCCGCATTTTTAAACTCTGGCGCACTTCCTATGTCTACCATGTTAATTTTTGGTGCCAATTTGATTTTTCGTTTTACTTGATCCCACTAAGAACTTTCGGTGCAGCACAACTTGCACCATTTACTGTTTATACAAAGTGTGTTTCAAATATCGTTCTATTAATTTAGCAAATTAAGTCTGCATTTTAAATACTAAATATTTTTTATTTATTTATTCATATCTACCATTTTGTCTGCTTACACGTTCTATTGTTTTTAGTTAGATTGCATATGTTACAAGTGTTTATACATGCAGTATTTGTATTTCCATTGTAAATATGTTCTTTATGTTATTTATTTAGATGTTAAAATTCAATAAATAGATGGAGTAAAAGGTACACGTCTACTAATTGATTGGGTTGCATGTTGTTGAAGCCGACCATTCTATATTTCGTATAATAGTACTTTCCTAGTTTGTGTGGAACAGTACACCCAGGGATTTATAATTAAACTTTTAAGAATTTGAAATTTGAATGAAGAATCACGTCTTGATGAAAACAGGTGACTAGAATTTGATATAATTTGTATTCAAAGTTAAGAAGCTTACAAAATGGCGCTACCATCATGGGGCTTCAACGTTACAGAGGGCAGTAATGTGCCATGAAGAATTTAGTGTATTGCTTTGAAAGGCCACAGATCTCCCCCTCTACTTTTACAAATCGCTCACCGAGTTTCATGCTTTTAAAAGATGATAGAACTGTGCATATCATTCAAGTAGTAAACATATGTACAGAGAATATAATTTAGCCAGTACCCGAGTGAAAAAAATAAATACAAAATCGCTCACACAGTGACACAATTATCTATATTGGTTGATTAATCACTGACATAAATAATGCAATGGTGAGTAATCTATTGTTGTAATACTGAACATTTTTATTTTAGTAAACTCTGGATATAAAAGTCACGAGTTTAAAAATATTGCAAACCAATATCAACAGACGCAATATTCTGATACTTTACTACCAACTTCGCACATATTTTTGTTAAATGAATGGCTTCTTCTTGTAGCGTAACATGTAATTAGGTAGTACGAAATTTATTTTTTGGGGCTATCTTAAAATGTGTACATTTCAAATGTTTTACAGCTTTATATGTTTTTTTTAATCAGGTGTCTCCTCCGGATAGTCATGGCTTTTGCAGTCTTGGAACCAGTGTTGATTGTGTCAGAGCTGCGTGTGCCAACTCTAAAATGATTATAGGTTTGTCATAGAGAAATCCAGCGAGTATTATATTCTGTTCAAGTGCATGGCTAACACGAGCAAGTAGGATTCCAAGTACAGTAAAACCTTGATCTTACACCTAAATAAAAAAAAGAAGAAATGTACCTATCTTTAACATATGATAAGCATGAAAACTTTCAATACTGTAAGCACTAATTTTATAAAACAGCTGATAAAATGTAATATAATACAGGGCGAAACAAAGTTAGTGTTAAAAACTTTGGGAAATGGTTCTATGGGTCAAAATAAATAGAAAATCAAGAATAATATTTTTTCGAAAAATGCTTCATTTTCCAAATATCCGCTATTTTGTTTCTTTTACTAAATAATTAATATCTAGAGAACAGTTTAACCTATTGAGTTCAAACTTGGCATGAAGTTTAACCTAACAACGATCTTAAAAAAAATAAGCGATTTTATCCAATCATGTGCTTCAAAATGGCGGCTGTTTGAAAATGTCAGACCTAAATTACTCAAAAACCGTACATTTAACAAAAATGTCAAGGTACCTTTTTTTGTAGCCCTTTTAATTCCCTATCGGATGATTTAACTTTCAAAACAATCGGATGAAGAATAATAGTTAAGTTAAAGATAATGACAGCAAATGAGCATACAATATTGTAGTATTTACTGTGTTGGTATAGGATGCCGGGTTGAATAAACACATTATTACACATAACTTAGCTTTATCCTCCATTCGATTGCTTTAACAGTTACACCAACCGATAGGGAATCAAAAGGGCTACAAAAAAAGCGTTTTGTCCGCCATTTTGAAATGCATGATTGGATATAATCGCTTATTTTTCTTAAGATAGATCATTGTTAGGTTAAACCTCATGCCAAGTTTGAACTCAATCGGTTAAACCGTTCTCTAGATATTAATTATTTAGTAAAAGAAACAAAATAGCGGATATTTGGAAAATGAAGCGTTTTTCGAAAAAATATATTATTCTTGATTTTGTATTTATTTCGACCCATAGAACCATTTCCCGAAGTTTTTAACACTAACTTTGTTCCATCCTGTATACAACCGTGTATGTCCACAAAAAAAAATCAGCACCTGAATACAATTTGTGTATACATCATGAAATACCGGTTTTTAAATACAATGGCGAATGTCCGTGAAATAAATCGGCGCCCGAATACAATTTGCACTTATTTCATAGAATAGAGGCGATGAAACCTAATTTCACAAACAAGAAGAAATGTCCACAAAAATACAGTGCCCGAGTACAATTTTCCCTAATTTTACGGAATACGCGTTAAGACACAATTTAAAACACAAATGTGAATTGCTGCGAACTAAAACGATGTCCTAATACAATTTGTGCTAATTTTATGGAATACCAGTACTAAATCGTAATTTAAACTACAACGGCGAGTGCCTGTGGAAAAAATTGCACCCAAATACAATTTGCACAAATTTTAGGAAATACTATCGTTAAATTTAATTAATATTATAACAGTGAATGCCCGCAGTAAAAAACATCGCACGAATACAATTTGCAATAATTTTATGGAATACCAGCAATAAAACATATAATTCAACATACAGTCACAAATATCCGCAAACAAATCGTCATCTGAATACAATTTTATGCGCAAATTTTACGGAATTCAGCGGATAAAATATAATTTAATCCCCAAAAATTAACTTGTTAAAAAATAAGAACGCCAAGAAAGCTCTCTAAAAAAAAACAATGATATAAATTGGTCGCCAATCTTAAATATATTTATGTACGAATAACTATACAGGGGTAGTGAAAAGTCCCGGAACGGGTTAATATTTTTTTAACCGTTACAGATGAAACTATAAAACTTGGTACACTGTTACTGGGCATAAAACACTATTTTACCACAATTTCAATGAGCCGCTACCACTTCGGGGGGACGGCCCACAAGGAGTCAAAAGAAAATCTTAAATGAGAGCGTGGGTTGAGTTGTACATCAAATTAAAGGTCTAATTTAATAGAATACAATGCCGCAAATCCGACGTCAAAAGGTTCACCCTAAACTAAATGGCGGCCCTAAACGTGTTCAAATAAATCAACATAAAGTTGCTAATATCTCGAAAAGGAAGAGGTTTTAGAAAACATTTCAAGAGAAAAAAAATGATTATTTCAAAGTGCTTGACCTAAACAATTGCTCCCAAATCGATTTCGTAAATTTTATTTTCACTCCTCCATCTTAGAAATTTTTTTAAGTGGTAGCGGCTCATTGAAATTGTGGTAAAATAGTGTTTTATGCCCAGTAACAGTGTACCAAGTTATATAGTACCATCTGTAACGGTTAAAAAAATATTAACCCGTTCCGGGACTTTCCACCACCCCTGTATAATGATAAACTAATACTCTTCTTTGAAACAATATAGATTAGCAAATAAAAAGTATGGGATTTTCCACTGCAGTGACTAACATTCTCTCATGAAATGAAAATCCAAATTGAAAGAAATATAAATAGTCATCTTAAATGGTTGTCCCTGGTTGCTGTTTTTGGTCTAAATACCTTAATAAATACTTTTTTAGTAGC
>JAGFPH010001051.1:311966-328206 GCA_018207615.1 Philaenus spumarius
AGTAGCCTCAAACTAGGAATGAATCTGGCTTAAGGGAATTGTACTCAACAACAACAAGGGGGTGCAGAAGCTTCCTCTCCGAACATGGCTTGGAGGTACAACCAATTCCATAATAGTGATGATAAAATTGTAAAAAGTTTTTATATAGTATAAAAGTAATGACAACAAATATCAAAGCGAGAAAATGTTTTATTTTTAAGCCAAACGAAAACTACGAGAAAGTTATAGATAATTAGTTGAATTAACTTTCTAATAAATACCATTACAAATTATTCAAACAAATTTTGAACCTGGGTCATAGTTGGCAGGTTCTCTTGGGATATGTGTATGTAATGCAACTTGCCAGAGGCGTAGCGAGGCATCATTGGCCCTGGAGCAAACAATCCAGGCGCCCCTCCCCCACCAATTGAACATTTTTACTTGTAACTCACACTTACAATCCACCTATTATCCGCTAATCTGCAGCTCAGGCCGCAGCCAGAAACCATTTACCAAACTTTAGGCCTCCCCCACGCTCTTCAAAATTCAAATCATAATTTAAAAGTTAGCCTTATAGTTTTAGTTATTTAAATATGTTTAAGAGCTGTAATTTGATAAATATAACCAGTGCTAATGACCTTAAAATGAAAATGGAATTATTTTGTTAATACATTTATAATATAACATTAACTTAATAAATGATAATATCAAAATAGTTATTTTACTCACACAATGTTTTTTAGTATTTTATAAATGTCTAACATTGATAAAACTGAATAAATAGTTTAAGTTTACGGCTCTTTCAAATAATTTTTGGCTTTTCAGCTGCAAATGGGTAATCATATTACTAAAATAAACTCTCCTCGCTCTCGTTCGTTTTATAAATATTATTGTCAAAAAACTCGGACGTTTTTGCGACATTGTGCTGCTAATTTTTAACTTAGAAAAAAGACCTTTCTGCACTTGCAGAAGTCATTGCTTAAACATGATTTTCTAAACAGTTAAAGATAAGAGAAAACCTTTTGCAAGTCTTTATGCAAAAAAACCGAATTTGGATTTTTATGGGTTTTATTACATTAAACGATTTCATGGGTTTTTTTGCCCTTGAAGTTTTCTAAATTGCGAAAAACACCTGTTTTCTCTGGCTTATATATCTCAGAATCTATTAGAGATATATTTTTGGAGAAAAAAGTAAATGAAAATATGGACTTTTGTCTTTCTTGTGTGAAAAAACATTACGTTTCGTTTGATAGTTTTTCTGCTATAGCGGTTTTAAAAAAGGCTTGCAACCCGAAAACCTGGAAATGCTTAAATCACGATTTTCTAAACGGTTTAAGATAAGAGAAAACCTTTTGCAGTGAATATTCTCCTTTCATTTTTAAGACTTTTGAGGTAGGTATCAATTAAATTTAAATAATTTGTATAGCGTTTATTTTAGAAAATCAATTTTGGAAATCATAAAAAGCTGAATAACTTGAAAAATATCAGTGTTATTGAAAAATTACAAACACATCTTTATTCTCTATAAAATTGTGTATATTTTGATACCCATATCGGGGCAAAAATTTTCCTTTCGAAAATTTTTGTTGTTGAAATATGTACTTTTCTAAAATTGTTTTCTCAAAAACTATATGCAATATTGAAAATTTGAAAGTGGCGCATTAAAATATAGACTTTTGTCTATAATAAAAAAATTAGTTCATAAATTTCCTTTTTATAGGCACCGAGTTATACAGCTTTGAAAAAATGCTTACATTGAGTAACAGTTTAACTTAAAAGCCCAAAACTATCAGTTTAATTAATATTTTTCAAAAATTTTGGTACGTATTAATTCTACTCACCATCCTGCTTCGTTTAAGGGTCTGCTGTAGTGGCAGCCATCTTGGATTTTTATCCCATAAGAGCAATGTTAAATTTCAAACCATTTATTTTGTTTATTTTTTATCATAAAATTGTTTGCAAGGTCTCATTTTAAGCACAGTCAGCCCCGCACCCTACTAATCCGCACAAACTCCTATGTCGGGCGAGCCCTGAACTCGCTATGACAACGTTCTTTGATTGCATTTGAAAGGACATAGTTACTTTGATAACCACTATTGTTGAAGTTTAATATGTGCTGCTATCTTTGGAATTTTTTTAGAACCATTTGAGTTCAGTTTCTGTGGTAAATAAATCTTAGAAAATGTAATGTTTGCCGGCTTTGACCGCTCTGTAAACAGCTGTCTGCTCTCGCCGTTGTTTGGTTCCTACTTACACGCAGTATTTTAGTGAGCTTACGCGTTGTTTAGTTTTGTTGTTATCGTGTGTAATTTCACAGTTTATTTTTTAATATTGTTCTTTTTACAATAATGATTGTTGTGAAATAAAATGAACGAAGACGACGGCAGTTTGTTACAAAATGACGGGAGTGGCGACGGAACTTTTGTTTCGAACCTGAGTGATTCCAATATTACCAATAAGTTTTGAAAAAAACATGTCTTACTAGTTTTGACCTATATAATGCTGTTGCTAAAAAATAAAATAAATAGTTGAGGCAATTTTGTACAAAATGGTGTCAAAACTAATTTTTGTATAAAAACTATTTTTTTACAAAAAACTTGTTTTTCAATTATAATTTTTTTATAATGTATTATTGTGTCTAAAACATTTGTAAACCACTTAATTTTGTTTGTAAATAAAAATTAAAAAAATATACTTAAAAATAAAAATATATGTTTTATTTCATACCAATCTATACTTTAGTCACAGAAGAAACTACAAATAAAAAATCAGCCTTTTAGATCTGACAGAAATACTTTTTTTTTGAGTAAACAAATTAAATTGAAATATTTGCTCAAAATTAAATGAAGCTGATAGCAACGCTAGGTCTCCAGTAATTGGAGTGTAAAGGGTTAAAAACAATGAAAACCAAGTCATGAACGACCATCTGCAATTCTCCTCGAACACTTTGTACGATACGGCTATCAGCATACAAGTTAACCCGCTTACTAACAAACGTCACCGCATTGTTACTTAACCTTGTAACGACAGTTGTCCTTGGCCCACCATACGGGATGTATCCCACGCGCAGAAAGTCTTTTAATATGTACTCAATGTTTGCGTTTGTGTTTTTTGTGTAATGTTTGACGACCTCGCAAGAGTGAAAAGTATCTGATGATGGAGTAAATCTCCGAAACGCGTCATATAAAAGAAATAAGAAAGTCACGTGATTAAATAAAGTAAGTAATTAAGCTTAATCATACCATATAATCCTCATGGACAAATCACGTTTATATATACAGTAATCTCTCGACATTCGCAGTCGCTAAAAAAGTAAAAATACTGTATTAAAGTACATGCAAAATTCGTAAATTATTACAGTGTATGTACTGTAATTATTAACGTACGAATTTCAAACATTGTATAAATACCACGTTGGCAAAACACTCAGAAATACAACAAAACATACAAGATGGGATGTCCCTACAACAACCTCTGCATGAATGCAAGTGGACTTGTGCAAATGAAGGTCAATGGCATACTGTACTGTACAGTGATTTAGTTGGAGACATCAATTTAATGTACAGCAAGTTATATTAATTTAAAAGAATTAATTAAAATTACAGTAAAATATTTTGAAAGAATTTAAGTTTTAGATTATCACTCGTGACCAATATTTTCGCTACTGACAGCGAAAGATAGCTTGATGCCTTGACGTGACTAAGTTCTAAAAATAGACAGGCAATGACAGCAAGTAGGGATGGGTAAATGTACTGTTATGAGAGCACTGACCTTGAGGAGAGAGTGAGATGACAAACAACGCTCCAATAACTTATAAAATTATCAACTGTAGTCTACACTCCAAACAACTCAGCTCAAATACTAAACCTTTCAAGGACTTTTTTACTGCATAAAAGTGAAATCCCTTAAAGGACTGCGTTTATCTTATGTAAATTAATTAAAGGTATTAGTACATGTTTTAAAATTTTCTATGTATCACATAACCCCTCTTTTCCTATGAAGATTTGGTTTTCGCTATTCGTGGCAATTTTTCAGAACCTATCCCGCGTATAGCGAGGGATTGCTATAAATGGCGTTTTTACCTAATTCCTCAGTCATGGCATTGATGATAGTATCACTCTAGTTACAATGTGGAAAAATGAATGTCTTCACCAGCTGCACTATAAAATTTAATAGCAAGCAACCTTCCCCCTTCTTCAGAGTGTGTATACCACCAGCACATACTTTATTGCACGTTTCATTAACATGGTCTGTCCAGCTTATAGTATTGTTTACAATAAGTCCATGATTTTTTTTTATTTTTAGAGCAATAAGGCAAAAGCTTTACTTGGCTTTAATGTAAGTAATTCTTCAAGTAATATTTCAAATATTTGTTTAAACTTAAAGAACAAATGTGAAAAATGTAAATATTGGAAAATGCCCTAAATTTTTACTTAAAATAAATGTATACCTTTAACTAACCAGAACTCTACAACCAATCACTATCGGATTTCTTAAGACTATATTTGGTGTAAGTGCATATAATAGGATGCTATAAATTGATATTCCAACAACTTTCGAAAAATATAATTTTATTAAGAGTGCTGTTGCCAACATTCGTTCATTTCACTAAAATACAATAAATATTAGCTAACATAAATACACGGGGTTTTTGTGTTAAATATAAGTATACAAAATGATACTGTTAAAATAGTAACAATTTTTTTTACATAATAATAAATTAAGCCCTATCTGATTTAACCTTCCAAGAGCTAAGGTTATCATTATAAACCTGTTTGTAGTGCTAAAGTCGCATTTGCGACTTCTACAGATATTTTTTTAAAACGGGTCTGAAGTCGTCATTTTTCATTCAATCTGAGAGTTTCTTATATGGTTTTGTCAGAAATCGATTACTACAGTATAGTATAAAGTTCAAAATTGATAGTTAGTAACAAAATGTAATCATGCCAGCATTGTAAAGTCAGCTGTTTTAGTGCACAAATCTGTATCTGTGCTAGACGTTTCTGTTTCTTGTAATGAACCACAATAATTTGTTTGGAAGAGTAGAGTGTTACAGTTTTACATTTTTTTGTTCAGCATGATATTGTGCAACTTTTGTACATCTTGGAATTTATACAATGACATTTTGAATTTATTTTTAGTGGGTGGATATCAGAAAAATAAATTTTTAAATTGAGCAAAACAAACAGCTGTGAAAATCTAGGGTTAAAAGTACGACAATTATATTAACATTAAATACAAAATTCTTGCTTTTCTGATTATAATTATATAAATAATAAGTCTATTTTTACTTTTAGTAAGAATTTTATACATATTTTTTTAAATATACATGCACACCGCCTTAAAAATGCCTAGCACTGAAGAGTATTATAGTCAGCTCTTGGAGGATTAAAACATAGTAATGTACAATTTTACAGTAAAAATATTTTGATAAATAATTACATATATTTTCAAGATTGGAAAAACTATGTAAGCGCTTACAAAATTACCGATTCTTCAGTTATTGAAAACTTTATTTCCATTTGCAGTAGCCTCATTCGGAATAATAATTGACATGTCCAAAACCGTGATGCTTTTGTCCATCATTTCCATGGAAATGGCGTCTTCCGATTCTTCAATCTTGGATGTTAAGCGACTGTCAAAGAAAGAGCTGAAGCGGTAAATGTTAGCGCATAAATATAGTATGGTCAGAAATAAACAATACTGAAACATTATTTTATATGTTTTGTGTTTGAAAAAAACTTCTGCTTACCATTGTTGTTACTAATGCCATTTACTAGTTTGTTTACTAATGTGAATTAGCCAATAACCTCAAAATGGTGTTAACATTAGTTGAAAAGACATTCATAGTCAAACATTATTTTGCCTAAGCTTGTTATACATTTCCTGAAAGAAGCATTTACCAATTGAGACGGATTAAGCAATAGGCATATCCGCTCAATGAAATAATTTTTCAATTTAGTTGTAAAATCTACTAAGTCCTTCAGACACCAATATACAGAGCAAGTTAGGCTAACTGTTCATGTTCAAAGTTGTTTGAATCTCAGCAGCCAAATGAAACAAGCTGGCTAGAGAACAATGGAAAAATTATTTTAATAAAAAAGTTGTTTTTAAAGTATCAAAATATATAGAATAATCATGGTAATAAAAAAGTCAAATCACAATTTGGAATTAAATAAAGGAATAAAAAGTTATTAGCAAAATAAAAGCGAGGAAAAAAGTTAAAAGTCAGAATTTTGAAAATTTTTAAAATCTTTATAAGGGTATTGAGAGACCATTAGAAAAATAGACAAATTACGAAAAAAGTTTTTGTTAAAATTAAATGGTAAATATAAAAATAATTAAAAAAGGAAAATTAAATCAAAGTAGTTTAAAGTACAGTTTTAGTAAAAAGTAGTAAATTAATTAAAATAAATAAAGATTTTAACAAAATTAGTCACGTTTAAATAATATCAAAGAATAAATTTAAGAGTTATTAACGGTTTTAGGTAAAAAAGTAAAATGCCTATTTTCACCTATAAATAAAGGGTTAATAGAAAAAATGATAAGATATAAAAATAGAGATAATAATTAGTATAAAATGTCAAAACCTGTGAAAGATAGAAAAAAGGATTAATTTAAGGTAAAAGGGGTGTTAACATATTTAGACAAAAAGTAATGATACGAAAAGGACAATAACTCAACCAATAATTAACCAATTCAAAAACGGTAAAAGACTAGTTTAGTGGAAAGACGTAAAGAATACAGTATGACCATAAAAAATATAAAAAACTTTATAATTTGGAAAAACCGCGAGTCAAGAAAAACGCGATCGCGAAAAAGGTGTGGAACGGGAACGCGACGTCGTACAACTACGAATCGAGTTTGTGCGTAGCCAGTAAACCAAGCTGAACAAAATGACATCATCCAGAACCCGATCCGATCACGGGAAGCCGAGTTACAGGAATTTGGGAATAAATGGTCACAAATCTCGCAAACCATAAGGAACAGGCAAAAGTTGATTATTTTTCTTGAAGAGAATTGTCGGTCGGCCAAAGGTAAAGACACGCCTATTCTGCAGTCTAGCCAATATAATTGCCAATGTACAAAATCGATTAATTTTAAAAACAATACCAAAAATATAACTTTTACATATATTCGAGTAGAGAAAACAACCAGGATTATGGGAAAAATAAGGAAAAAATTCTAAAGTAATTACAGCCCGAGCGCCACACCAAAAACAAAAGGGAAATTGAGTAGAAGGGTTGGTAGGCTAATATAGGCCTTTGCCGGAGCTTACCATAAAACGCGATTCGCTTCGTCAGTCTTCATCGAAACTCCGGGAAAGTCTCCACGCATCTCGTTAGATCATCGTATCACAGCAGAGCATAATAAATTCAAAGATTTTAATACTTCGTAAATCTAAATATTTAGTAAAGTATACAACAGAAAAAAAATCAATCTAGTTCATAGCGTAGTAAAATAAACGCTATATTTCGTCGAAAATACTATCGCCGAGAACTTCAAGGGAAGATCCAGGGTAACAGCGGCGAGGTCTGTTATCACGTGGCATCCGAACTCACAGGAGGAATCCAGACCAATTCACGGAAAGGCGACATCGAAGGACAAGATCCCGGACTTCCAGAACAGCGTTCCAGATCGGGACTTCTAGAACATCGCACCAATCCCGGACTCAGGATCTCCAAGAAGGAATACACCGTATACGAAACAAGGTAGTGTCGGAGACACCTTTATAATTTTTCATAGTTTACAGCATTGACGAGTAGGGCTTTACTTTTAAAATTTTTAATATTTAAATGTTGGGGAATAAAATTTATAAAAAATAAAGTTAAACATATTCTATCTATCTTTCACAAAAAGGTTATTTTTTATTGATTTTGAAGTTAAATTGTATAGAGAAAATTTCACGAAAATTTAGCTAAGGAATTTTTTTTTTAGTAATTTAAGGACAAAGGATCCGATTGTTAAATCATATAAATAATATAAATTAAGAGTGATTAAAATTTATGTTCTATTCTCCAAATAAAAAATCTTTTATTCTGAGTAAATTACCAAAACCAATTTTAATTTTAAGAAGTGCTAATATTAAGGAAGGATTGGCTGGATATAACGAAGATTACTGTTCTCCGAAAGGCACGACTCCGGGCAGAGTTTAGTCTCTAAAAAATTAAATATCATAAATATTCCTTGGCAAAAAATAATTAAGAGTTTTATCGTAAGGTAAGAAACTAACGATAAATATCCTTGCAAAGACGAGCTACCCTCTTGAGTTGACTGGTGGAGCTAGCCAGGAGCCAAAAAAGGTAATCAATTTAATTATTTTTAAACACTAATTAGTTAAATTGCGAAAAGCGAGGTAGAACAGGTTAAAGGGGGGTGGTAGATCGTTGCACAATGCGGTAATGTAAGCAGTACTAAATAATTTTTGTCGCTCTGGAAGTGTCCTCACACAATTAAGGGATAACGTAAGTTGATAACATCTTTTTAAGTCCAATGTTCAAGGCAATGGTGTGTTTCCCTTTACATTTAATTTGCTCAACCAGTAAAAGGAGCAGATAAGTATTCAAAACTGTTTACTGTGCACCTTAAATTGACAGTGGCGTATGCCAATCTTAACTTCTTGTTGCACGTTTGGTTTTCTGATAAGTGACATGCTAATTTAAATGATTTTTTGAACATGCCAACAACTTGTTTTATTGGTTTTGAACGTTCAGATATGATAGTAGAGAGAAAAAATAAGAGAATATGATGTTAGATAATGAATGTTAACCCTCAGTATTCTTGGACTTAATTTACCAAACACCCCAAAAAACCTTTCAGTGTGAATCAAATGAATTCTTGAGAACAATTCATCACTCCTTTTTTCAATGACTTAAGAAATTCAGGTCAAGGCTATTTGCCGTAATGCGTTACTTTAGTTAATTCGTGCAAACTTTGGGAACTGTGATTACTGACATTACTTACCAGTAAACTCTTCTGACCTCGCACCACCACCGGATGTTTATCTTTGGGGAAAGTGAAGGAGTCAGAGTTTCATGAAAAGACACAGACTGCCTATTGAAAAAAATTTGTGAGCACAATAAGAGAGATGGGGTAGCCTCATTTCAGGAAGATGATTACAAATTAACACAACTACTATGTGTATTGCTTGAAACGCAACAATGTAGGTAATTTTGACATTTTATACAAAAAGAAGGCATAAAATAAGTTTTTTAAAGGCAAATAAACAGATGCCTGAAATTTATTTGCGGATAAGTCTATTCAAAATTATTCTTTCAGTATCGTGTATTTCCAACCACACTGAACCAATATATATTTTTGTATTTCTGTATTAAATATAATAAGTACACTTTTACTGGTAATAGAAGAAGTAAAAAAAGGGTTTTGCCTAGTAATAAATCATTCCTAAATTCGATTTAAATACAGTAATGTACAATTTTACAATAAAACAATTTCATAAATAAATACAGATAATTACACAAATTTTGAGACTATGAACAGATTATATGAGTACTTATGACATTTCCAACTCTTTCGGTTATTGTACGACAAGAGCTTTGTTGTTCACGTTTCCAATGCCTGTGATGACCTCCGTCCGAGAAATGAGCAGCATGGCCAAAACTTTCAAAACCGTGATGTCCATGTCCATAATTTCTATGGGAGTGTTGCCTTCTTCCGCTTCTTTCATGATTGTGAGCTTGATGTCGAAAATGACTGCCAAAGAAAGAACTACCACTGCCAAATTCATGCGGATCCCTAACGTTTTCAAAAATTCCTTCTCCGAAAAATGGATCTAAGTTCTGAAAAATGCACATAAAAAATACTGTTGATACAAATTACAGATAGTAGTAATACGTGAATTGAATTACAAACAAGAATTTATTCTACAATGAAACTATCAATTTTAAAGCACACAAATTTTTAGTTACAAATAAACTGGAATTTTTGCAAATGTAATTTAAAGTCACGTTACTTAGTTTTCAAGCGAGCGAGTTCCGTTAAACAGAAAACACTTATGGACTTCTACAAAAAAGATTTTTTTACTGGAACATGTATCGTAGCCTATGTTTGTCTTTTTATCATTTTGTATTTGTATTTTATTTTCATTTGGACGTTAGTTTTTCATTTGATAATACAGTACATGCCTTTTTTTCACATCTTTGACCACGTTTTCATTGATTTCACCAGTTTACCGTACGTTTCGCTCTCGATTTTTGACAGAGTCTGTGGTATCCGAGTTTTCGCTCATCCGAGATACCCTCGGACCACATTACCTCGTATAACCGCGGCTCTACTGTAAATATATATGTGATTTAAAACAAATAACGGTAATTATTAAATTAAATACAATTTAATGCACACACTCTTTAGATATTCACACGAGCTCATAAGATTGCTTGATTAGTTATGGACTATTTGAATAGTTTTTACTTGAATCGAATAATTAAGAATGGCACGTAGTACATACTATATGTTTTATGGGAAAAGTAAATAGGATAATGAAGGGTATCTCATGAAATACTTCCTGCCTTCCTGCTAACTTTATTCGTCAATTCCAAGAATGCATTTACATAACGTTAACACACGAGCAAAAGATTTCTACACAACAGAGGTTGATATTTTTTACTGCGGTTATACTGGAGATTTCAGACTCAACAGACAAAGCATGGGCCCCTCTTTTCCTCTTCTCACGAAACGCATTCCAAGATTGAGGCCACTGTACTTTTAGTATGTTCGACAGGAGCACACCATGAAGATTTCCAAAACTATAGGTCTTTTTATCCCTATTTTAGGCCTTTCCCTTAAAATAAATAAAATGCGCCTTATAATAATTATAAATGGGCCTTTCCCTGCTACAAATAAATTTATAATTAGTTATTTTTAACCTGAACAGGTAAAAAAGCCAATAATTGTTAAATTTAAATGGTCTGGAATAACACAATTTAGTATCTGGGGAAGACTAACGTCAAAAGAATGGTAACTGCGCAATATGTATAATAAATTAAAAAATGACTTTATCAACCAAAAATGTATTACTTAGAAAAATAAAAATCAAAGTGGAAGAATGTAAACTATTACTGCAAACTTGTTTATAAATATATGCGGAATAAAAATATATGCTAGCTTTAGTATTTGTAAGCAATATTTGCTGGATCTTCAATCAACTCCCTTTCTTCATTAAAGCATAAAAATTAAAGAACAAATTTGCTTCATATTATGAAAAACACTGAGCCTCAGAAAAGAAATATCTCAGTGTCCATACAAATTCATATTACAGACCACTATCAGTCCTTCTACATAGCAATTTTATAGGACATTAGCTAGAATGGCTGTGTGAAATAATAACACTATCAAGGTTTATGGCAAACAGGCTAATAATGTATCCAAAGTTAAATTTATGAATCAAATCTAAGTTTGAACATGCTCAATTTAGTGATGACCTGTCTTGTGGTCTTGTTCTTGCAAATGTATATTTTTTCTGTACTATTTACATAAAACATTATTTGTCTTGACATTTCAAATATTTAATTAAAAGTTTAATTTAATTCTTTACCCATACCATCCCGTAGCGAGCGATGTTGCCTGAATGTAGAAGTATGGAACTGTTCTTATTTTTATAGTTTTATCACTATCACAGTTTTCTCATTATATTATATGGAGTTTAACAATTCATAAACAATTCTAACCTTGTTCAAAGACCATATGAAATTATGGTTAATCAGTCAACTTGTATACTCTTCAGTCTAAATACTTATACCAATGTAGTTTACATTACATTACATGAACCTCACAACAAATTTCTTAAAATAAAGCACAAATTAAATTATATGGTATTAAGTAGAATTTAATTATTTTTGTTTCAATTTTAGAAAAAAAAAACAATTGATGGTTTTCTAAAATATCCTGTAAATGGCAGTAGGCCTAACATTTTATGGAATTTTAAAGTATCCTATAAATGGCAAGCCTATCAGATTTTCAGCTTGATCTATAAGTTGACCTCAAATTTTTTGTTCAATGTTCCATACTATTACCAGACATATTAGGCCATTATGATACATCTTGAACATCCTGTAAATGGAAGTACAGTAAAACCTCATTAATTCGGACCCCATTATGACGGACTTCGATTAATCCGGACAGCCAGCTGACTACAGGCTATAAAGATTAGATTCAGCTAAATGTGGAATAAGCCATTCTAAACTAGTAGTCCACAGAATGGACCTTTCATATTCACAGTGTAATACATTTACTACATGTTTTATAAATTAATGTATTGTCTGTACATACAACTAAATTCAAAATACATGTTCGTTTTCTATAAAGGGTGTTTCATTATGTACCTTTGTTCGTATTAAGGTTATTTAATTTAATCCGGACTTTCAATTATCCGGACGACTTAGAGCCCCAATCAGTCCGGATTAATGAGGTTTTACTGTATATTACTGTAATTTCGTAATAGCTTTCATTTTATCTTACCTCAAAAAACCCATCTTGAAATCCAAAGAAGTTTTCTTCTTTCCTATGAGGCTGTGAATAATGATAGTCCTTTCTGAAGCCGCCTCCTCCGTCTGTAAAGTGGAACATGTTCTCTCCAGAAAATTCTCTAAACATGGAGTCAAAATTGAAGTTCTGATTTCCTCTATGGTCTTCTTGTCCGTGTGATGCGCCTCCAAACATATCATATTGTTTTCTTTGTGCGGGATCTGACAATACTTCATGAGCTGAAAAAAACATTAAGTCTTTTTAGTAATCTGTATCAGATTAGAATCACAAATGATTATTCTTCACAAACCTGTACTGTATTCATTATATTTACTAGTAGCTTCTAACAGTAGTGTATCTATGTATCCAATTATCACTGTATATTTTTTATTTATTTGTATCCTTTGTTAATTTGTTAAGTTGAAGTGTTTGAGTTTATCGTATTTGTAAGTTAACCCTTTCCCTGGAATCCCGTAGTAACTCGTAGCGATTTATTTTTTCCACTTCCTGGCTTTCCGTACTAATCCGTAGTAGAACTTTAAATGCAAATAACTTCGCCATCTGTTGGAATATTTTAAAACTAACTTCAGGAACGTGTTCAGAGAAAATTTTACAGTACAGTTGTATTTGATTTGTAATTTCTTGCCGCTGTTTACGGCTTTAGATCTGTGTTTATAATCATCTGTAGCACAACTTTTGTAAACCAAGAGTCACGTAAAACATGGCTAGACTGAATTTAAAATACACGGTTAATTTTTTGATTTATTGAATGTAGTTTTGTAGTAATTGAACACAAATAAAACAGACAGTTTATGGCCTAACAAATATAAAGTGTCTCCCAACATTTTTGTAAAAGTTATAACTGTGAGTGAGCTTATTTTTGTTTTTTTATTTGGACTTTGGTTAATTAGTTATCGTAGTTTGAATATAAGTGACAAATTTGGCCATTTAAGAGGTCTGGTATGAGGCACTTGGTGTCAATTATGAATACCAGGGAAAGGGTTAAAGTTAAAACTGTAATATGTATTTCAATAGCATATAAGTATTTTTGGAAGCCAAAACTGAATTTAATTAAGTGTTGAAATTATAATTAATCAACAGTAATAACGTAATTTGTGTTTAACTTTTTTTCTACATCCCAAACAGGTTTCTAACCTCGAGATGATTTAATATTGTTTTTTTATATGCAAGTCTTTTGTATACCAGGTGTCTTAAAAGTTCCACTCCCCCCCCCCCTTAACTTTTGTGTTTGTTAAAACAAACAAATATCCTTTGTAGAACGATACTAACTTCGCCCAAAGTATCTTTTGAAGCAATCGAAAATTTTGAGTGTTCCCTAAAAATGGGGGATTTAGGGGGCAACTCAAAATTTTCAAATAGGAAGTATGGTCATGTTATCTCATTTTAAAGGTCTATTTAATACTAGGAAAATGACATGAAGAAAATAAAAATCGGACCACCCAAAACAAAATGGCGGCCCTAAATGTGTTGAAATAAATCAACATAAAGTTGCTGATATCTCGAAAAGGAAGAGTTTTTAGAAAACATTTCAAGAAGCAAAAAGTGTTTATTTCAAAGCAAATCGATTTCGTAAATTTTATTTTGTACAAAATTTTCTAAGATGTAGGAATTGACTTAATTTTTTTATTTTCTTTATGTAATTCTCCTAGTCCTAAATAGACCTTTAAAATGAGATATCACACGACCATACTTCCCATTTAAAAATTTTGAGTTGCCCCCAAAATCTCCCATTTTTAGGGGACACTCAAAATTTCCGATTGCTTCAAAAGATACTTTGGGCTAAGGTAGTATCGTTCCCCAGAGGATGTCTGTTTGTTTTAACAAACACAAAAGTTAAAGGGGGAGGGTGGGACTTTTAAGACACCTGATATTTATAGATATAAAAATTTTGTCATTATTATTATTTAGTTAAACAAGTTTAAGCCTAGTTGTTAGCATTTAGTTTTTACATGTGTTACGCTTTATTAGTCAGAAAGTAAAAATGTGAAGCAACAAAAAAAAGAAGGACTTCTACAGCTTAAAAAAGTACCGGTACTACCTTACTATAAACTTTTCAAATCTGTAGAAGCAGGAAAATGCTAGGAGGACACTAGTTTTCAAAAATGAAAGGGGTGCATTTATACGAGGTAAATAAAAGTATTTAAAGCAAAGCTTCTTAGCAAATTCATTTTTCGTTTTCCTTACTAATCATAAAATTTATAGTTTTGCTGATTTTTAAACATGCTACATAGTATTTTTACCTCCTAAGTACCCCCAACAAATTTCCAAAGTCAAATGCTTCCCCCTCTCCATTTCCTCTACACTCCCTTCGTTGGCTGGACTATAGAGGCCTACAATAGCAAATTAGGAATCTTTTTTTTAAGTAAAACATTATACTTTATTGTTGAGATTTTTTATATGATAACACGGAAATAGACAATGTTAATATCTGGATTCAATCTGTCGAACCCTAGCATTTGTTCTTTCCAACTGAGCTACCACCACTCCCTAAAATAAGGGAGGAGAGAAACACGCCTACCATTTGAGGATGTACACAATCTGTATGGTTTAAGGCTACACTATACCACTAAGAACCCTTACATATAAAATATAAAAATGAATGTATCGAATCTACAGTAGTCACCGCTTATAGAGATCACATCGAGCCTAATCCAAACCGACAACAATATCGGATTGAAAACAATAACCGGATGTATCAATAAATTTTTTTTATTATGTAAAAAAATCATAAATATAACAGAAAACTGTAATTTTTTAACAATATTGCCCTTGACTATTATTACATTCTCAATAAGTAAATCATTTATTAGTATTACCTACAGTAGTACAGTCAAAGTTTCTTTATCAAAGTTCTAAAATGGTTAGGGCTAAACATTTAACACACTATATAAACCCAGTAACAGAAAAAAACTGGTACTTACCAAATACAGCACAGTAGTTTTACTACTCGCACTGAAATTCACAAAATTTTAAGAAACTTAAAAAACAGACGATCTTTGCGCACATCTTGTTCAGGAACATTCGTACTCTCTTTTCCGCTACGATTTCTCTTACAATTTAAATTTGCGTTTCCTTTCTGAGCAGATTCGATAGCATCACGATTTTTTAATTTTTTACGAAAGCGGCTGCAAAATTTTTAACTGCACTGCCGCATTACGCTGATTCCATTTTCGTAATTTGTCGAAACGATCTAAAATTTAAAGTTGATGTTATTTTTAATTGGTAGCAAACTTTTCTGCTTACACACGTGGCAGCAAGGGTTAATTTAAGGCTCTTCTTTACCTTGAAGAAAACTCCCGAGCGTACAGTATGATTTTAATAAAAAGGTCTGACTCAAGCCGCAAAATCGTTGAAACATGCATTTGTAATAACGTGTTTCGGATTCTATTTATAAATTAATAATCTGGGAAACTTTAAGTTATAAAGAAGGCTTTATATTTTTTACGTGTTAGCTTAAAATATGAAAATTATTGCTTAAAACTCCCAAAAAATGCATTAAAAATAATCAATTTTTACTCAATTAAACTGTTGATTAGAAGTAGTTGCTGTCGATTTATCTCAATTATGAGATATAAGAGAAAAGCACAAAGCCTCTAAGAACAATTTAAGATGTTTCACAACACTGTTTAGGTTGAAAAACAGCGTCCGAAACATGTTAGTACCAAGAACATATTTTTGCTGTTTTACGCAAGGTATAGAAGACCCTTAACTAAATTACAAGTGAAAAAACATGGACCAAGTCCGGGATTTTACTTGC
>JAGFPH010001051.1:328216-344884 GCA_018207615.1 Philaenus spumarius
AAGATTGTTTTCGATGCCATTTCATACGAGGTATTCAGTCTATTAATTCGTAACGTTTCTTTTGTGAGCCCGCCTTGATTTATTAATGTGTTATTTTTAATTTGTAATAAATTACCTGCTTAAACACTTCCTCAGCTAGGGTTAATTTAATTAATTTACAAGTGAAAAAACATGGTCCAAGACCAAACCCAGGCCCTTTACCTTTCAGTGGTAACACTCTACCAACTGAGCTATCCTGATCACTCCAGATATTGGTCGATGTTATCTCACTTGTACGGTTCTACTGCATTTATGAACCAATAGACTGAATACCTCGCACTGCGACATTGAAAACAATCTTAATTCTTTTTGCAGCCTACAGTGGTGTTATTTATTATTAATTTTAATTTGTAATAAATTACCTGCTTACGCGCTTCCTCAGCAAGGGTTAATTTGATTATATTACAAATGAGAAAACATGGACCAATTATCTGGAGTGATCAGGATAGCTCAGTTGGTATAGTATTACCACGCAAAGGTAAAGGTCCTGGGTTCAAATCCCGCTCTTGGTCCATGTTTTTCACTTGTAATTTTTATTAATGTAGTGTAGGCATATTGCATACACAAAAACTCTGTTTTAATGAATGAATGATTTAAATCTGTACTATAGAGACTACTGTAGGCCTATTCTTTATAAGGTCACCCTAATGCAAATGCTGATCATGTACTGAATATTCTATTACTCGATTCATACCGTACACAAACTGTCTGCAGACTGTTTACCACTGCTCTTTCTGTAGTGCATCATGTTGGCACCGAATTATTTTTTGTTACTGTGACAGAAAAAAGTGATAACAGTATCCGAAGATCTGATAATAATAAATGATATACAGTAAACTCTCGATTATCCATGGGCGGTTTATCCGCTTTGCGGTTTATCCACGGCGTTCGAGGTAAAACATTTTATATTAAAAAAAAATCACAAAAACAAGTTTTTAAACTTAAAAATTATCTCGGAAATAAGTTTTCTAAATACGGTTACAAATTAAAAGTGATCATAAATAATAGAATAATAAACTACAATAGTGTAGGCTACAGTATACTGTACAGTTCGAGCAAACTAGGAGTGCACTTGGCCTAATGGGCGAGTCATCCCTTCTACAGTCTACTTCTCCTTAAACCTGCCTTGGCGGTACAACCAATTCCACAAAAAAATAGGTCCACAAATAACATTTAACTGAGGAAATAGACAGCGCTCACATTCTTATAACTTTACGTTCTTGCTTACAACCTTTTTATAAAAAAGTATTTCACATTTTAGAGAAAACTATGACAAATATCTATAAATGAGTAAGGTTTTGTTTCATATAAAATTATAAAATGTTATAACTGTGATGCAAAATTTTATTAAGTTTTTTATAAAATAAAAGTGATGACAACAATAATGTTCAAAGCGAGAAATTTTTGTATTTTTAGGCAAAAAGAAAACTTTCTGCGAGAAAGTTGTTGATAATTAGTGGAATTAACTTTTTTATTTGAAACAATTTTCTGTACGACCTTTTGTTTAGTCAGGAGGAAGGTAATTCCTGTAATGAATACATTTGGTGCTTGTTTGACATTGATTTGGTGCGATCCTGGCTGTTCCGTAGATCTAATGACACCATAATACTATCTTGTTTTAATCATACTGTATTATTTAAAGTTTAGTTAGGTTAAAGTTAGTTTTAGGTTTTGTATTGTTTTAACATTGTATTGTTAGTCGCCAGATTGGTTAAAGTTAGTTAATACACATACGAAATTTGTGTGGGAAAAGTAAATAGGATGATGTAACGGGAAGGGTATCTCAGGAAATATTTCCTGCCTTCCTGCTCTCTTTATTTGTCGATTCCAAGAACGCATTCTCCTCATAATTTTTAACATATGCGCAAAATATTTGTCAACCCTTGGTTCACATATTTCCAGTATAAAATACTAACAAAAAACTAAAATAAACTAACCCGAATTCGTAAAATGTTTCTGAATATTTTAATTTATTATAATGCATAGAATCCGATCCTGTATTATAGCACGATAAGGTTTTTTTTGTGACACTTGTATATATTTATAAATAAAACAACTAATTTTTACACGTCCTGTTCACTAAGAAAAATGTGTTTATCCCTTTTATTTGCCGTTACATTACAGTGACAAACTAGGGTGTACAGTATAGAACAGAGGTCTATTTTTTTTTTTATTGAGGTTGTACTGGTGACGTTGGACACAACAAACACAGCGTGGGGACCGGGCCTTACTTCCCCTCTCGGGGTGCATTGCTGGCGTGAGGAATCTGTACATTATATCGACCCACATACTGTATGCTTGAGGAAGGGTTCTGTACCTGGCCCTTTTTTATTTGTAATATATATGAATGACCTTCCAGGATCTCTGCCTTACAAATCAGTCCTATATGCAGATGATACAACGTTGATTACAGCCAGTAGAAATTTAGAAGATGTTAACCCTTCAACGTGTGACTTATTATGAGAGAAACTCCCCCTGCTGCGGGACTTTTTTAAGCTTTCAGGAGTTATGAAACATGTTTTTATAAAAATGTTAGTATCTAACTTATTTTTTGGAATATTTTAATGATTCTTTTACTAAATTAAACAGCAGATTACTATCTTTTTGGTAATATCAATAACACATGAGTTTACTTGTGATAACATATTTAAATAAATGTTAAAAGTTAGTTTTAGTTGGTAGTCTTATCACAAAACACATACCTAAGAAAACACTAATAAAACCAATATTAAATATTCAAAACATGATTTAACGTAATCAATCAACTAACAAACATAAAAACACTACAAGTGATCAAATGTAAACAAAAACGTAGTAAACACAATGTCACAAACTTGTATGGTAAAACAGCTGTTATACTGGTGAACTAATTTCGTCAAGAAATTCAACAGAATGTATGTTTTTTTTTAAATCAGCCAATAATTATGCTACAATGTCTACAATTATGCTACATTATGCTGTAATATAAATCGTTTCGAGATAGTTTCAAGTTTAGCTGCTAGATGGAAGCATCTGATTAAATGTTCCTGAGCGTACGCTATACGTCAAAACGCACCGAAGGAAAAAAAATCCCGGCGTATCGCGTACGGCAAAACACGTTAAAGGGTTAAAGCAATGACCAACACTATGTTGGAAAGATCTGTACTCTGGTTTACAAAAAATTCACTCAAGCTCAATGTTAATAAAACAGAGCAACTACTCTTCTCTGTGAGCAATTTACAGAAAAATCTGGACAATGAACCAGTTAAATTGCTAGGTATACTTCTGGATAGTAGGTTCAATTGGGATCATCACACAAATTATTTGTGTTCCAAACTATCTAGAGTAATATTTTTACTGCAAAAACTCAAAACTTGTTTGGGTAAGAAAATTTTGTTGATGGCATATTACGCATTTTCTAATTCTCATTTAAATTACGGTTTAATATTGTGGGGGAATTCATCCAACGCAAAAAGAGTCTTTCTCTGGCAAAAGAGAGCTTTGTGCACAATGTTGGGACTTGGTAAATTTACTTCTTGCAGAGAACATTTCATTGAGTTGAAAATATTGACCTTGCCTAGTATGTTTATTTTGCAGTGTCTGTTGCATGTCAGGGATAATTTAAGTAGTCTTAATCCTCGTAGCGAAGTCCATTCTTATGACACAAAGAATAGAAATAAGATAGATGTCCACAAGTCAGACTCACAAAATCTCAAGCCCACTTTGGTCAGATTGGAGTAAGGTTATTCAATATGTTGCCAGATGATGTTAAGCATCTTCCCAGGGAAAAATTCAAAAATGATTTACAGACCTGGCTCAAGGCAAAAGCCTTGTACAGTATAACAGAATTTGACGATTCTATAAAATCCTGGTATGGAGTCTGTTGAAATTATGGCAAATTAGTTATTGGTCTGGTGGTGGTTATAGTAATACAATGTCTAAGTTTTCATTGCCTTATGTTGTGTATTTATTTATATATGTGTATGTATAGCATTGTAAGTTTTTAAAATATTGTTTTATAGCTTTTAAGACAATGTCTATTGCAGTAAAAATGACAGATTGTTTAATGACAGTAAAAATAAATATCAAATATCAAAGTTTAGACGCGACCGGCGGTGCAGCGTGTTTGTTTATTGAGCGCGCATGACGCTGCACCAGGGCACATTGGCGTACTTATTCAATATCTCGAGGAACAAGGCGAGGCATCTCTTTGAGAAAAAATCAAGTTAAAGAAACTTCAGTCACAGATAAATAAGAATTGCTTTAACATAAAGAAACAAAAGCGGTTAACTGATTTTTTTGGTAAAAACTAAACAAAAGTCCTGTAAATAAAATAATGTAAATAACGTAGTTTTTTCCACGTACGTTCTTTTAATGTACAATAAACTGATTTAAAGCACTTTTGTGTTGTTTTTAGTACTTTCGGCCATTTTTTAGCCGCTATCGGCAATTTTGCGGATTATCCGCGTATTCGCTTATACGCGGTATCCGTGCCAGTCAATTCCGTGGATAATCGGGAGTTTACTATATTTAATTTCTGCCAGGATACCAATGATCGGGACTTCAGATAAGTGATAACATTATCCGTGATTACAATAAAGGGCGACTACTGTGTAGAATCAATAGAAAATAATACAATCAGCAATTTGAAATTGTAAATATTATGAAACATTAAAATCACCCGACTATACTATATAATTGAATTTTTTACCTTCATTTATTTCTTTAAACTTCTCTTCGGCTTCCTTTTCTTTATTTTTATCAGGATGGTACTTCACTGCTAATTTTCTAAATGCTTTTTTTATTTCTTTTGTAGAGGCATCTTTACTCACTCCAAGTATTGAGTAGTAGTCATTATTACTTTTAGCTTCACACAAGAGCAGATAAAAGGTAAGCACCAATATAAAAATGAAATATTTCATGTCTGAAAATAAAAATAAGTAAAACTTAATTACTATAGAATTGTTTACTTTGGGCCTGCAATAGACCACTAACTTTATGACGGTATGGCAGATATGTAACAAATGATTAGAAAATAAATAATTATATTGTATTTGCCTTGTTCTATAAATAGCTGTGAAGAAAAACAGTTTTACTTGTTATTATTAACTTATGAATTAACTGAAGTAAATAACACAGTGAAATCGTTTGATGATAAAAAAGTTTCAGCATTTGGTACCTACCTATTTTGTTGTTAACAATGTTTACAAAATTTAGATCTGTATCTAAGAGTTATTCATTTTTGTATTAAATGCCCGCTACCGGAAGTACAATACCAATCATTTTAGCTTTTATCAAATCTTACTAACAATCATATTTAGCAAGGTATAATTTGTTAATATTTATCAATGGTAGCCTACTGTGGGTTGAGCATTTATTTTAGAGACAGTTTAAAGCAGACTTTGGTTCTGAATGGAGTACCGTATATTATTATAGGGTTAGTCCATTATATAATGGGTCAACACAATTTAATGGGTAGAAGAAAACATAGATAAGACAGTAAATCTATTGAAGATAACAGAATATACTTAATGTACTAATAGCAAATACTAACAATTACGCTTCAATCCAGTGATCCAGCTTTGGTGGAAAAGGAGAGCTGATATTTAGACAAATTGGCTAAAAAGTTAGTATAATATTTTCCTTTGTCTGTATTAAACTGTTTTGCAAGAGCCATGACTGGTGGAACCATAGGCCTATGGTTAGCAAGACTCAATAAAAGTTGCAAAATGTACTAAATATTGCGTTTAATTAATTTTTATTGCATAGAGTAAATAAATTGCTTTAGTTGCATAATAGCTTCGAGACAAACAAATCTTTATTTAGTTAACCAAGTGGATTTTTGAAATAAGTGAATCTCTACTGTAATCTTATTTAGCCAAAAAAACTTTCAAAGAATTTATTTTAGGTAAATTTATGTCAGTAGCTATATTTTTGTTTTCAAAAAACTTTCTTGTATATTTTATGTTATTATTTATATAGTCATCCTGACTATTCACTACAATATATCAAATTCTTTTTTAATAATCCTATGATACACTCTGAACAGTCCACAACATTAAATTTAATAAAATTAAACCAAGGAAGTCTGTCCCATTGAAAACCTGTGAAAACTTGAAAAAACTTCAACATTCGAGGTTACTTATAGCAAGCCTACAATAAGCTTTTAGTCAGCTATCTTTTCAATATACTGTGGTTAGATTTGGCAAAAACAGCTCGGTATTAGTGCTGATGAGGGTGACCAGAGAAGTGAAATTTTGCTTTACATATTCGGAAACTATAGGCCTACACTATACACACTATGATAGTTGCTGACAAATATTATAGAAACTATGAAAGAGAACTCATAAAATGCAGGTTAATATTCAGCCATTTTGGTACGTTTGAACTAAACTAAGGAAACTACTCTTCAACAGCACAAAAAATACTAATAAAAACCATTGTTAACAAAGTATAAAAGCAATTACAATACAAATTGAACGTGCAAAATGTTGATTAATTTTAAGTAACATTCAATCATTTTCATTGACCACAAAAATTCTCCAACTACTCCCAACATTTAATTCAATGCAGCACAATAGTAGGCACATGCACAAGTTAAGAGGAATACTATATATGGATTCACAATAAAATAATTTAATATATCTTTTGAATATATTTGTGATAAGTTTGGATAACAAAAATCGAATTTGTGTTAATTTCCATATTGGTTTTAGCTGAGTTAGTATAGAAATGATCTGGCAATGCTGTAATATCTATAAGGTTAGCAAAGTTTCTGTGTATGTAAACTATTGACTTTTTGTTTATTGTCTAATTTATTTTAAATTTGTTTAAAATATAGCTCTTATTTTATTTTTGACAGACAGTGAAGTGCACAATCTCATTATATTTGCAAGTGAATAGAAAATTGTTTTGCATTGTTTAAATCAGCACAAATACCCACAGCAGAAAATTATTTCTATTTTAAATTATCTAAATGAGTCAAAAGTTGTATTTATTAAATTGTAATGTGTTCAAACATATTTCTATTTTTATATTATTAAAAAGCAGGAAACATTTCTTACAATTCAAATACATATGAATACAATTAAAAAAATATGTTAATCGGATAAAATTATTGATAATGTTCATAAATAGAATGTTAATTCTGGCAATGCGATGTTGGAGTTAATTATTCTGAGCCATCACTTGTTGCAAAATTTCATTACGGTACCCGTAATACTTTTTTCAGTCCAAATTTATTTCAAAGTAAGAACTGTACATAGCCTACTCATTCCGAAATGGAGATATAAATTTGTCTATGATTCTTTGCCTGTGCATGAAGAGGATGTTTCCAAGACTATTAGGAAATAAAAAATCCACTCATACTGATGAAGTTTTATTTCCGTGAGGCTTATCACAACAGTGTTCACGAATTTACCAAACCTCATAAGGTTTGAATATATTTATTCCTTCTCCGAAGACAAATTCTCAGATAGATTAAAATCTGCTAAGGTTATTTCTTATTTAAAAAGTGAGAAAGAAATTATACTATTCATTGCAGACCTATTTCTATGCTCCCCCATTTATTTAAATTTTTGAAAAAGCTTTTTTAATGCAACTTCTTAAATAATTAGATAAATTTTTAATACCCTATATTTTGTTGTAGCCAATTGTACCTCATTATTTGTGAGGGTTTGATAAAAAAAGTAAGTTATTAGTATTTTCCTAGACCTTTCTAAAGCATCTGATTGTGTTAATTTCCATTTAATACTTTAGAAATGCGAAAGAAAACATTGGCATCTGAGCGATTCAATTATTATGGATAAACTCTTATCTTTCCAATAGAACATAGTATGATATTATGAAGGAAGACTACCTACAGAGATTCAGTTGAGACAAGGGTCCCACAAGGAACAGTTTTCGTCCCAGTGTTATTTTTAATCTATAAGCGCAGAGAGGGTAATTCAATTTGCTGATGATACAAAACAGAGTTAAGTTTTCAATCAGATTCGTCAATGCCACTGGACAGTACGGTACCTTGCTGAAAACACTTTGTTAATCAATCCGTATAAAACTAGGTACGGCATACATACACTTCAGTAGAAAGCATAGCTCAAACCAGACACCAAGTGTCATGCTAGGGATAGTATACTAGAAAAAGGATATCATTAAAATTTGTGGGTTTCTAATTGATAATATGTTGAACTGGAATGACCACATTAGCAGTATTAGTACCAAAATTAGATCAGGCATATTTGTACTGAAGAAATTTTTAGCTTTACTTTGGTAGGCCTACTTTGATATGTTTAACAGCCTATTTTGGGCTAATGTATCATTACCTGAACTATGGAATTCTTCTTTGGTAAAACTGATCAGTTCAAAATATAAAAAAAGTGTTTGTCCTGCAAAAAAAGAGCCATAAGGCTTATTGCAGGTCTAAAAAATTCAAAGTTATAAAAATTATTTCAAGAAAGTCGGCGTATACTATATGTATTTACATACTTGAAGTGTTGTTTTTTATAAATTCAAGTGTGATCACGTTCAAAATATACACAACTACAGCACAGGCAAGCTTGTGAGTATTGTGTATATCGTAATATCGCTTAAAACCTAACTCCACCTTCTGTCGGGATAAACAACTGAATATCTTTAATAAAAAAGAAATGTTTGTCGCAAATTTACTATTTGACCCTAGGCTAACCTATGGCAACAGAAATACAAGAATAATAATAAAAAAACCTAAAAGGTTCTAACCTTTAGTATTTAGTCACAGTATGTTTACCTGTATTCAACATTTAACAGTAGAATGTAAAACAATGGCGTTGTCTGCCAAAATATTAGGCTAGGGTCGAATAGTAAAATTACGCCAGCGTAAATTTACTATTAGACCCTCTGCTGATATTTTTGCAGACAACGACTTTGTTTTACATTCTACTGTTAAATGTTCGGTTCTAGTGTATTACAGGTTGACCACAGGTTTTAATTGAATTACACTAAATATCACTTTTTCCTTTATATGTAATGAAATTAGACACTTCACTGATCACGGGAATCAATTATAAACAATCTAAAACAAATATAACATTGCAAATTAACAAACCCAAAATCGCTTATAGGATTTAACATGCAGAATGTTCAGTCATTTAATTAAGTGGTTGCCCGATTGGTTGCAGCTAGAGTAGAGTGAGTTTAGCAGTGTGCCTCCTATATACTATTAGAAAATAAAAACTTTTTTAGCAAACTAAGAAATGTTACAAACTTATATGGTTGCAGGTTGCTGACAAGCGAAAATATGTCGCCAGAAATACGAAGTTGTCTTTAAATCAGACCTCTCACAGTAGACGCTGGTGGCGGAACCAGCAAACTGGCTACCCGTGCAAATCAGCCGACGGGTTTGTTTGGAGTATTCCTGTGCGCAGCTTATGCTACTATTGACTAGTGGCAGTGTTGTTTTGTATTAAGCACTGTATTTACAAGTTTTGCATACGCTTCTTCCAGAGTCATTCTTCTGTATTTATGAAAACGGACTCTATCTTTTTTTAATTGCGGGAAAAGATGATGATACTCGCCGTAAAATTTTTTCCCTTTATTTACTTCATTAATATACTGTCGTTTTTAAAACATCGCCATTCTGCTACCTGCGACCAGTGTTCACTGTGCGCTTATCCTAAGACTAGAGACTATAAGTTAGAACCCTTCAAGCTATTTTTGTTATATATATTATATAAGTTATGTTTAGAAATTAAAACCCTTTTTTAGTAAACTGAGAAATGTTACAAACTTATTTATGTTTACATACTGGAAACATACTAAGACTAGAGAGTACGTAAATTGGAACCCTTCAGGCTATTTTTTTTTGTATACATTATATTGTAGCCTAAGTTATGTTTAGAAATTTAAACCCTTGCCTATAAATATGTTAACATACTGAGACTAGAGACTGTAAGTTAGAACTTCATGCTATTTTTAAAATATTTATATATTATGTTTACAATTTTGTTATACAAAACAATATAATTGGTAACAGTATAATTGCTAACAACTATAATTTACTTTATTTCTGTGGTTAATATAGCTTTGCCACCGCTAATGCACTGCCTACATTCGCGGCCAATAAAATCTTGCGATTACTATGACGTTATGTTTTACTATTACGTATGTTCAATGTGGCAACGTTGGCAAATCTAAAATCATCGTTCTAAACCCGAGCATGGTTTTTACTGGTATTCAATGTACGGTAATTTAACAAGATTTATTGTTATTGTTTTTAAACTAAACGTTTTGGAAAGTTATTTAGCAAATTCACTTACAGTTTCGTGATTTCTTTCAATAATTTTGTTAGGTACGTAAGTAAATTTATTGTTTATATTTGTTGGTGTATTAAGTGATTTGTTTCTTTTATTTAGTGTTAAAATATCAAAAAATGCTGAAGTTTTTTTCGACCTCTACATTTTTGACTTTTATTTCTCTTGTATTTTCTATAGTTTTTATTTCCTGCGGATATTTTTGTTGTTTTTACAATCAGTTTAACATATTCGTTCATAATATGAAGTAATTTTCAAAAAACCTCTGGTCACGCCGTCCTACATTTTTACCAAATGTTCAATACAGGTAAACATACTGTGACTAAAGACTACAAGTTAGAACTTTTGGCAATTTTTGTTTAATTATTCTTGCATTTCTTTTGCCGTAGGTTAGCCGAGGGTTGAATAGTAAACTTCAACTTCAACTTGCAACAGAAATGCAAGAATAATAAAAAGAAACCTAAAAGGTTCTAACCTATAGTATTTAGTCACAGTATGTTTACCTGTATTCAACATTTAAAATTAGAATGTAAAACAACTTCGTTGCCTTCAAAAATATTAGGCTAGCACTTTGACTGCCAATACTGTTTTTTGTTAAATAATTGATCAGAGTTAAATTGTTTCTAAAAACGTGGCCTGTACTAGTCTGCTGTGAATCACTTTGATACACAGTAGATTTTTCTACAGGCCATGTGTATTTTATTGACACATAAGTTTGTCATGTTTTGAGGCCTGTGTATAGTTTACATGCACAATAATATATTATGCATTATGTCTTGCCATTTAGCCATGGCTTGTAGGATTGCAGGCCTACAAATATTTTTATTTAGTAGGCTATGGCCTGTACACAAGATTCTCTCTATGTATCAAAGTTATACACATGGCTTACTCTGAAAGTTTTTTTTGTGTATCAATTTGATACACATGGCAGTGAAAGTGCTAGGGTCAAATAGTAAACTTACGCCGCCTACACCACAGAGCTCCAGGAATAATGATTAGGCTACTATAATTTGTTTGTTTTGCTTAGGTTATCTAAAGGAAACCTGGCGCAACTTTACTATTCGACTCTAGGCTAACCTAGAACCTATGGCAACAGAAATGCAAAAATAATAATTAAAAAAATACCTAAAAGGTTCTAACCTAACCTATTTAGTCACAGTATGTTTACCTGTATTTAACAGTAGAATGTAAAACAACGTCGTTGTCTGCAAAAATATTAGGTTAGAGTCGAATAGTAAAGTTACGACGGAAACCTGAAAAATAGGCCTACACTGATACTTTTATTTTCATAATAAAAACAAAAAATAATCATACCGAACACAACTTAACCTAACCTATCGTGATTATAACACATTATACTGAGATACATTTTGTAACAAAAATTCTAGGCTTAGGCCTATGTAGAAATATTAAATGTAATAAACACTGGTAAAACGATAATGGTTAATTAGACCAACAAACTACCACCATAGACCTACCTAAGAAAATTCCAGATCTGTCAATTAGGCCTATTTCTTATTTCTCCAATACTGGTATCAATTTTAGAAAGCACAAACTAATCTTATACAAGCAATGCCTAATAATTAATTCTAGCCTCACACTAAATTTGGAAGAAGTTCTGTAATTTATTATTTCCTTTACAGTTGTCAATGGAAACTGTATAACTCTTCATGAAGAAACACTTTTACTTAATATGTGATGTTATGTTATGATGCAATTGCAATATCAGAATGTGCAGAACAGCATAGTATAGTATAGGCTTTGACTATGGAATTCGTAAGATACATAATCAATGGTATAGGCCTATGTAAGTAGTCCATACGTTACGATAAGGATCAAACTAAACCACTGAATTCAGTGAACTGAAGTTTGCTTGTGTTTCAAATCACTGTTGGGACTGTTTTGTTCATTGTTGGGTTGGAACGTTGGAACTGTGATAGTAAGTGAAATGATTTTCTGTGATCAGTGCGTTCGAGAACCTACAAAGCCTAGATACGTTATACCACAGACTATAGAATTACTCTATTAATTCTCTAGTCTGTGGTTATACACTATACAGAACAGAACAGATCTTTTACAGATGTCGCATACTAGGAATCTTAGTTTCATTCATCAGACCGAAAGATAGAGCTAGTACGAGCACTAGATGAACTGATGAAAATGAAACATCCCCCCTGTAAAATTTAAAGAGAGAGAGTTATGTATTTGCTGTTTCAATGATCGCCCGAAGCCTAGCTCGCCTATAGCGATTCAGAAAAGGGCATCACAAACATCACACAGTTTTTCTTTTGAAATGTCATACGGTCATACCAGCCGCAAAACGAAGACATTGTATTTTGTATTGTAATAAAATTGTACTAATTGTATAACAAATTAGTCCAGTCAACGAAAAGGTTGAAGAGGGAAATTTTCAAGAATGAAGGAACACAATTTTTGACTATGTGGCATTATTTGGACTATATAATAATGTAGGCTATAATACGTTATAAGATTTGCTTTGAGCTTATAAACTGTATATAAATACAACCTTTTATCGTCAATATTTTCGTTTATACAAATTTAAAGAAGAGATGCCAATTCGTTTAACTTATTCCATTACAGTATTAATTTTGACACTATAATATTAATAACTTCTAGGTACATCATTTGATCTATCAATATGAAATTAAAAAAGCAATTAAAATATATTATTTTTATCTTTCTTTAAACATACAGGGTGTCTTGCAACCATATGAACAAACTTTATCACGTTATTCAGCATGTCAAAAGAAACAAAAAATGTAATGTAACATAAAATGTCCTATCTCATTCCGTTTTCGGTCTGTCTGTATGTGTTTTTTACAAAATATTTAATATTTTTGGAAGTAGAAAAGATATTGAGCTCAAACTTTGTACACCTATTTGTTGCGTAACCTTTTATCACTGTACGAAAATCAGAACAATATTTTAAATATTTTCAAAATGGCGGCCGTTTATAATTTTTAATGTCAAATATCTCAAAAACCGCTAACTTAACAAAAAAATAACAAGAGACAAAAAAGTTTACTTTTTTAATGACAAACTCAATGGTGTTTTTTATTTTGTCTGTAGCTCAAAGGACAACAGAGACATTGACCAAAAAAAGGAAAAATTTATTTCTTGGTAGTTGTCAACAATACCCAGAATTACTCTAGAAACGGGTGTCTTGCAACCATATTAACAAACTTTATCACGTTATTCAGCATGTCAAAAGAAACAAAAAATGTAATATAACATGTGTCCTATCTCATTCCGTTTTCGGTCTGTCTGTCTGTATGTGTTTTTTACAAAATACTTAATATTTTTGGAAGTAGAAAAGATATTGAGCTCAAACTTTGTACACATATTTGCTGCGTAACTTTTATCACTGTACGAAAAATTAGAACATTATTTTAATTATTTTCAAAATGGCGACAGTTTAGAATTTTTAATGTCAAATATCTAAAAAACCGCTAACTTTACAAAAAATATCACAAGAGACAAAAAAGTTTACTTTTTTAATGACAAACTCAATGTTTTTTTTATTTTATCTGTAGCTGAAAGGACAACAGAGATATTGACAAAAAAAAGGAAAAATTTATTTCTTGGTAGTTGTCAACAATACCCAGAATTACTCTAGAAACGGGTGTCTTGCAACCATATGAACAAACTTTATCACGTTATTCAGCATGTCAAAAGAAACAAAAAATGTAATATAACATGTGTCCTATCTCATTCCGTTTTCGGTCTGTCTGTATGTGTTTTTTACAAAATACTTAATATTTTTGGAAGTAGAAAAGATATTGAGCTCAAACTTTGTACACATATTTGCTGCTTAACCTTTTATCACTGTACGAAAAATTACAACATTATTTTAATTATTTTCAAAATGGCGACAGTTTAGAATTTTTAATGTCAAATATCTAAAAAACCGCTAACTTTACAAAAAATATCACAAGATACAAAAAAGTTTACTTTTTTAATGACAAACTCAATGTTTTTTATTTTATCTTTAGCTGAAAGGACAACAGAGATATTGACAAAAAAAAGGAAAAATGTATTTCTTGGTAGTTGTCAACAAAACCCAGAATTACTCTAGAAATAAAATATTTTTAAGTTATTTTGAGCTGAAATAATAAGTTATTTTTATAACGTTCCGTGTACTTTCTGAACTGATTCTACTGGTAAAATAATGAAAAAAGTTCATATATTCATAGGTCTGGAAATGCTTCGTTTGAGAGTTACTGGTGAAAGATTTCACCCGTGTTTCAGATTACTCACAGAAACGAATCCCTATTGAAATATGTAGGGCGTAATTAAGATGTAAAATTTAATTTAATTTACGTAAAATGAGCAGATAAATTTAATAAAATAGGTCCCAGTGCTGTAACTGCAGTAATGTTTACAATATTTAACCCAAAACGTAAAATTCGGTCTCAAAAAAAAAAAAAAAATATGTTTTCTGTAGGGTTTTAGTACATTAACTTTGTGAAATGGGTATAAACCCTCAAACGTATTATATTTTGAAGAGAATTTATTTCTGAAGATATTTGTGTAAAATAGGCCAATAAAAACAAAAAATTAAATTAAAATATCTAGGAAAAGCAAATCTTTAAAAATAAATTAATGAATTATAAAATATCCATCTTTTAAATACAAATGTAACGGTAGCTTAACTATGAAAATCGAATGAGAAATAACAACAATGTGACCATGTTTACAAATAAAAGTATTAGCTGTTTATCAATAGTGAATTATTTACAATCTTTCAATATCAAATTATTTGGTAACCAGTGCAAAACAAAAAAAGTGGATATTTTATAATTCATTAATTTATTTTTAAAGATTTGCCTTTTCCGAGATATTTTAATTTAATTTTTAGTTTTTTATTGGGCTACTTTACACAAATATCTTCAGAAATAAATTCTCTACAAGATATAATACGTTTGAGGGTTTATACCCATTTCACAAAGTTAATGTACTAAAACCCTACAGAAAACATATTTTTTTTTTAGACCGAATTTTGCGTTTTGGGTCAAATATTGTAACAATTACTGCAGTTACAGCACTGGGACCTATTTTATTAAATTTATATGCTCATTTTACGTAAATTAAATTAAATTTTAAACCTTAATTAACGCCTTACATATTTCAGTAGGGATTCGTTTCTGTGAGCAATCTGAAACACGGGTGAAATCTTTCGCCAGCTGTAACAACACTATCTAACGAAGCATTTCCAGACCTATGAATAAATTAACTTTTTTCATTATCTTTGCTAGTGGAATCAGCTCAGAAAGTGCTCGGAACATTATGCAAATAACTTATTATTTTAACGCAGATAAAATAACTTTGTATAATAACGCCTACAGTTTTATAATCCTTATAGTTGTGCACACTTAGGCTACCGAGTTAAAAATCCCCGTCAGCATAACTTAGTTAAGTAGGACTAGATCGCTGTTGTTTTTAAATAGTATTTTTTTACAAGATGTATTTCTGATGTGAATCTAATTAATTTGCCTGTGATTTTTGACGGGGGCTTACTAGTTTACTCTAAACTCTTGATTATTTATAATCAGCGCTTCCGGCATATTGTTGTAATAACAATGTTATCGATTTAACGTTACTTTTATAATCATCATTGAAAAATCTTAATAAATGTTATTTTCAAGGTTCTTTTAACCATTTTTAGATACATTAGTGGTGAGATTGCAGGTTAGTTAAACACTGAAGGTGCGGTTTGAAGGCAACTTGATGGAGTTACATTAGAAAATAGTCCGTCTAAAAGTTTTCCTTTTATATTTCCCGTATTTCAAACGACTATAGAGGAAATATCTCGCGCTCGAATCGTAAAATTAAAACTACTAAATGGCACGTTTAATGGAATTTAAAATACAGTAGCCTACTTAGGCCTATCAATACCAAATTTCAAAAGGCAGTTTTCATTTCCACTTTAATCATTCGACTTTCAAAAGAAAGGACGTTTATCTTTTAAGCTGTTTATTATATTTAAATTCTCCGTTTGAAAATACTAATTGCACGAACAATCTACAAGTAAATATATTGTAACGCAAAAGTTTTAAAATGAAGGAAAATCGATGTTTCGTGACACCAGGACAGTCAGACTTGACAAAACCATAAATCAATCAAATAATACCGACAGATGTGTAATCTGTCAATCATGTACAAATAGAAGCACCAATGTAGTAACCGTGAATTGGCGTTACAATAAGTTACAAAATAGAACTGAAAAGAAATGTTCAACGGCGAGCAGGGAAATGAAAAGAATATAAATATGAAAGTTCGTACAGTTTTATTTATAAAATTTAAATCAATGTCCGAGTTCCATTTATAGTAAGGAATATGGTTA